>JABASI010001114.1:0-28008 GCA_019776505.1 Tomocerus nigrus
AATTTTGTATTACATTTCTTTATTTCTGCAGATAATTATAGGTTGTAGGGACATACGACGTAGAATATGATCGAAATGCAGATTATTAGCCTGAAGGTATGTCTGCACGTAGTTAAAAATAAAAGTGTTATGATGCATTTTGTTTTCATTTGGGAATTTGTTTGTCTGTAAGTATTTTTGCATACATGCATCCTGTGTATGGGTTGTAAATGTTCAATAAGTTAAGTTATGAAGAGTAAGAATTAGGGAGTGAACGAATGATTACTAAAGTTGAGTTGTCTACAAAGCATTGTTAACCCACGTTGTTGTAAGTGTGAATGAAAGGGGTGTATAAAAGCGAGAATGAAAATCTGCACGAGGTAAATGCGTTGGGTGTACGTGAGCAGATTGTGTTAATGTATCTATGATTGTTGGGAAGAAGAGAGTTTGTCTTGACTTCTTGTTCTAAGTTTATCTTTGTATAACCTGGAGCAATTGAGCACCTTCACAGAGGACGATAACACTCCGGGGAGAAATGGCAGGAAAGGACAAGATAGGGTGATGCCTTTACTATGTTTGCTCTCATCATGTACACAATAAGGAGCTTTCCATTGTTACATGTTGGGAGAATTTCATGGGATATAATGACATGACTTTGTCGGTTTTCTCTAATATTATGTAGATACTCAGGTTTATAGATGCACAAAAGTTGTGTTACTATGCATTACTCATCAATATGACTCTAGATATTTTGCCACTACTACGTCGTAGTCCGTAGTATCCTTGTACAGGTTACAGATAAAGGTAAGAAGGCAATAGTTTTGTTTAAGTCTGGTTTTAAGGATATGTGCGGTTTTGTATCATGTAAATTATGTCTATACACACATGTAATGTAAACTAAGAAAGAAAAGGATAGGTATATAAGATGCACACACAATTTTACACATTTCTTCATTGTGTATTACGTAGTAGAGTCTAGGTAGGTAGTGGATCAGGTAAATAATAGTGAGTAGCAGTGACTCTTTGGGCAGCTAGCTGGTTTTATGAGCATATACATTGGTTCTTGCATAGCAACAACTTTGAAGGTGGACGTGGACTCTCGTGCTCATAAAATGTAGTCGAACGAAGCAGTTGAGTGAGAAAGGCAGAAATGCCTAGCAAAACGTAGCATGCTTATTGCTAGCTAAAACCAGTCAAGCTTATTTATACTAATCGTATCGTAAAAGTACAGAGTACATAAAGGTATAGCCATAGCTGAAGCTGATAGCTATTTATGAATGTGGTCCGTATTGGTATTAGAAGGCATTATAGGTAACTACTTATATAAGGTATAATATTATAGGAAGTATATGAAGTGTATCTTGGTTTATGCATAAAGTTAGTTTTGCATGTAGGTAGGTAAGAAGGGAATTGCGTTGCCGTCAGGCATTAGATTCAGTTGCAATTGTAGTAGTTACTAGCTTAGGTAGTTCAGTCTTCTCTAAGCTTGGCTTTATTTAACATAGGAGGATTGTATAGTGCCGGTTTCATCTCTATCTCTCTCTCTCTCCGTGTATGCTCTTTAGTCAACTTCAACTCTCTGTGCTCTGTTGATAGGAGACAGATATAGTTGACAGTGTGATTACAAGTACACAAGTGTCTCGTTGAGTTGCTCACGTTATTTAGTTGCATTACGCTAGATATTACATTAACTCTCTGAGTTGTTACGATTGAGCGTATGTAAGTAAGAAGGATTCTCTGTGTAGTGTGTGTGTATGCCTGCCTTGCCTTTCAGTTTGCCTTGTAAGAGAAGGATTGGTGGAAACATTAATAGATTCTGTTATACAGGTTCTCATTGACTTTGCTGCATGGTGTTGTTGGGGAGTTGGGCTGCTGTATATGTAGATGTGCGTGTCTATATCTTCTCTTATATTGTGTGTGTCTCACTTACATTACACTGTGAGAGACTCCTTTGCTCTTAGCACTCTTTCCAGTTCGACTAGAAGACTCCTCGTGATAAGAAGCTGATTTGCTTGCAAATACTCTTCTATTGATAAGCATCATAATATTATTGAATATCAATCTCCTATAGCATAGTGTGCACTGATACACATATACCTATCAACTTCTGCTGCCCAGAAGGGATTGATGTTTTTTGTGAGTTGAGCTGGTCTATGTACCTGGCAGTCCCTCTCCACAGATATACTACATAACAACACACTCTACTACGCTCAGCTAAGCTACTTCTACGGTTTTAGGAACTGATGGAGAATTCAAATCTTGCTTAATTCTGTTCTGTGCACCTGTGTTTCAGTTGCATATTGATATTTGTTTCTACCGAAGCACAGTATAAAGTAAAGCAAGTGTGTTTGCTTGCGTTTTTGTTGGTGACAGCACAAACACTCATTTCAATTAGAGAAGGTGATTGACGTACTATTGTGCTCGATTTTCTCACCCGTGTGTTTACGCACACAATTCCCGGAGACTCGTTATTTTGTTTTTCATAGATACTATTACCGAATTACGATTGCCAATTGTGTTTTGTTCAATTCTTCTAGGAAGTGGACATTATCTTGCTTCAATAAATATTATTTACAAACATTTCTCAATGCTGCTGAACTTTACTTTGTTGGATTGATTGAAATGCTAATTTGATAAACGTATTTAATTACATTGAATCCGAATAGATTTCGATTACGGAGTATATGTGAGAAACTGGGATTGTAATTGCGTATTATTATTCTGAGCAATTGTTATTGACTTAATTATCGCTAAAGATAGGATTGCATAATTTGTGATTAAGCCGCATTTATCATTTTGGCCTTTTTCCTTTGATTTGGAATGAATTCTGCAGTTCAGTTCGATTGTTGAAGGTGCCATGTTAGTTGAACTGTTTGTCGCCTTTCCGTGGTTTCTTCTTCTTCTGTATCTTCTCTTCGTCTTGGTCAATGTCTAATGCACTGTTGAAGATACTGTCGGGGTGAGAAATCATAATATGATCTATGATATAATTTATTTTTTGCATTTTCCAATTTAATTGCTATGTATATAAGTAGTAGTGTCCAATTAGCTTTTCTTTTTATATAAGTTTGTATATTATGACATGTATATATTTACATATTTTCATTATGTAAATAATTTGACTTTCCTTCATTACCGCTTGGCACAATACTCAAGTCCAAGTCTCTACTACTCAAATTATAATTAACACCATATTATAGTATAGAGAGTTTCGCAAGAGGATTTAAACTGTTTGCTTTTTGCATTACACATTACATGATAAAAATAAGCATGGCAAATATCATCTTTTTGCCTCTTGACACTCAACAAAGCCAAGTATTGGCATTAGCATTGATTTTGGAAGCCCTTGAGTCGTCGTCTATGTCTGCTCTTCTTCGTCGTTCCATTTCATTTCACTTACACTTATTACTGTATCTATCCTTGCTCATCACTCTCACAGGTACACATGCATTCATTATATGTTGATGAGGGCTAAACGCTTAAACATTATATCTATATTTAGTTGTGACGCTTAGCGGTATAAGTAGTTATGCACCAGTACAGTTTACTTTGCCTGGCTGGGTTGGTCAAAGTTTGAGTGAGTGGGTTCGACGTTCAAAGGGGATAACATTTAGTGCAACATACAATTAGAATTAATGTGAACACTATGGAGTGGGTCACTCTACATATTCCCAACAACAAGTAGAATAGATATGGAAAGGGGAGAAGGTAAATACAGTAGGCATATAAGACGCATCAATAGAAATACCTATAGAATTGTGTTATTTGTGGGTATATGTGTGAGATATTGTGTTATAGCTATCTATATAGGTACATAATGGCATTCATTGTATTCTTGTTTGCTACCTACGCCTTTTTGTAAAGTTGGTAAAGCTAGATTATTGGGCTTTAAGGAAGGATTGCACTGTGTATTCGATATTTATTATTGTTAGCATTGACTATGGTTTATGCGTGTGATATGTTGAGGATGATAATCATATGTATTTTCTGGCACAACTACAAATGATTTCAATGCTCACTCATAATAATGTATTTTTAGCTCCCTTTTCCCGTTAGATGATGTATTAAGGACGAGGCTATGGAATTACAGAATGCTAGCTAGCGTCTATTTATCAGAAATCTATTCTATCTGTCTCTCTCTCTCTCTCTCTCTCTTTAAGCTTATTGTGGGCTGATAAGCTAGTCTGTCTGGTGGATCTCTCTATTTGTTATATTATACTAGAAGATGGCTTATTTTACTGCTTTTGTATAGGCACTCCTGCATTATATATGTCTCTCTCTCTCTCTGTATTCATACATACATGTATGTTTCTCTCATGCTGATGCTTACCTCCTAGTTACCTCTTATGATTTATGCAGTCTGGTGTAAATATGCCAAGAGTAGCGCATAATAGAATTTGAGATAGTCAGACACTGCTTTAACTTGTGTGAGACTGTCAACCAATGCAACCAGCCAGACTAAAAGCGTCATGCTTGTAAGTAACTAAAGGAAGAGTGAATTCAGTGAAAGGTTACATTTATAAGCTAATTTTGTGGATTGCCTTATATACCTACTACGACCTACCTAAACTGCGGCACAAATACATGTTAAGTAAGTTGCAAAAATGTTGATGTACAACTTTAGAAGCAAATCCAATCGTAATAATATACAAGCAAGAGATCATAAAGGATGAATTACCTAATTTAGCACAGAAAAATGTAGGAATAGTTAAAATCCGTTTTTCAATGATGAATCTTAATCATGTACAGTGTACAGTATTGCAAATTGCTGTTAGGGTTAGAAATGAACAATATTTGTAGATCTATCTACTGTCTCTATGCAAAATAATATTTATGAAGGAGAAGGACTGCGATATCTTATCAAAGTTTTTTATGCATGGTACTGTATGTATGTACTGTACACTGTACTGTAACTATCTGTTTTGTAGGGATATACCGTTGTTCTACTTCATAGAACTTGCACTCAACAATGATAATAATGTATGCTGTTTTCATTGCAATCCAGTCAGATGTCGTTTTGTTGTTGCATACTGTAGTAATGAGTGAAGTAAGGATTTATGGGTCAAGCATTTGTCTTGACTCTCAACTTGTCTTATTGTTAGTTAGGAAGCTCTTATTGCTGTACCATATATTCCTTCTTGAGGCATAATAATAATAATAAGCGATGATATATAATATAATGTACATGCCAATGTGTGCAAAAGGATTTATTAAGGATAAAAATTACGTTATATTACTGCCTTAGGTATGTATATGCACATTCAAATGAAGGTTCGATAAGGCCCGCTCGCTGCATAAGTGATAGTAAATGGTAGCATCAGCAATCTACTAGAGTAGATTTCCATGAAATTATGCAGTCATGTATTTAATTCGTTTACAAATCATTCTCTGCTGGCTGTCCTGATACTTACAAATGTTAGTTTATAGCAAATGGACTAATGTAACTGATTATTATATAATTTAATCCTTATCAGACTACACATAGTGGCAGACTGATAGGCGCGAGGTTAATAAATTCATAACAGTAAATCTGTTCATCAATGCAATGTTGTAATTTTTGTCATTAGTGCAGGCATCCTTTTTATTTGCTGCTCAAATTTTAAATATGATGCAATTGTACTCTCTAGGCTGTATAGGATGGGCTTCGCTTCGTTCTATCTAGGGAGTTAGAATGAATTAGGGTTTATTGTTTTGGGAGATTCAATTACATTTTATAAAGATGAAACCAATTTAATCAGGTAATTCAAGATTTTTGTTTGTGTGATTTATTGCCTAATTGTTTTTGTTATTGAAATAGGAGACATTTGTTGTCCTAATTGTCTTATAGTTAGCTATGCCAATTTTGGATTGTTATGTACAGGAAAAAGTAAAATCTTAAAACTGTAGAAAATCAGATACTATAATATGTGAACGATATTTTGGTTGGCACAATATGGAAGTAATGAAAATTAGTGGTAATTGTAATACTGGATTGAATGAAATAGTAACTTTATAAGATGCAATTATCATGCAATGTATATAGGTATCATCCTAATTGCCTGATCATGTTTAATGATAGCAGTCAGCGTGCGTAATCTGGAATTTGTTACTGGATAAGGAAATTTAAGAAAATGTGTTGAGAATGGATCGATGCTTGTCTGTGGCATTTTCAGTTGCCGGTTTGATTGTGTTGGTTGTCGTCGCATGGATGGTGTAATGACCTGACTGACAATAGAAAAAAAATTCCTCGAAGTTGTGCAGCGACCGGCTCGGAGCTATAGGAGTTGCTCTATTTGCTTATCGATTATTAATCTATCAAATTCAGGGAGCGAGTGAACCCTTTTGGTTGGGTCTGACAAGAGCGTTTATTATTCCACGATTCAGGACATTTCAGTTTTCAGTCAGATTGAATTTATATATAAAACATGAGACAGTCTTAGGTCTTCCTTAGTTCTTGGTCGGGAACGAGGACGCAAACACATTAATCATGCAGCAGCACTATGAAATGAATATAACCTCTCGAATAAATTGCATAAACGCATATCCTTATTATTACATATCCCCCTTGTTCTGTTGAAAGCAGTTTGCACTGGAATTTTTACGAGGGAAATAGAGCACTTCAATTTGAACGATGTGAGGGAATCCTTTCAACATGTACATACTCCTCTCCTCTTCTCGTGTTGTCACTCAATGAGATTTTTTACGAGGGAAATAGAGCACTTCAATTTGAACGATGTGAGGGAATCCTTTCAACATGTACATACTCCTCTCCTCTTCTCGTGTTGTCACTCAATGACTATGTAGGTTGTGATTGTCATTGAATTGAAGAGCGAAATGAGGAGCAATGTTATTGCTAAGTGAAATGAAATATCTCGGGCGTTGACACGGTTGAGTACAAGAGGCAAGAGGATTGGGGGATTTGCTCTTTTACAGATGGTTAGGCTTGTAATGAGTTGACCTTGTCGTTCTCAACTAAAGTCAAATAAATATTTGCACTGTTTTTGAAGCCTGACTTTTGTTTGGATGGTTTAATGGTTTGGAGCTATAAATATTGAACGGGTGGCATGTGGCATCGCCTGTGCGACTAGCGGATATGCAGATAGATGATAGTTTTATAACTATTATTTGTAATTATTGATGTGTGCTGGCTCACTCGGCTACTCCTCATCATTCCGTCCCTACATATAATAACAGGCCACACATTGACATCATGCACCCGTGTGTCGCCACATACGTTACCAACTATAGCAGTGTCTCATTACCAAAATAAATATTTGCATACTTTATTCGTTATCAGTTTGATGAGAATCGGAGATTAATCGTCTAATGTTTCCTTCATCAAAAGTCATTGTTGTTAGTTTAGATGGTTAGGAGTCAGAAACTCGTGTGAAGGTTTATAGTGGCAAGGGCAATTTTGGATGTTTTATGATTATAGGTAGCTATATATTGTTTGCGTGAGAGGGAACTGTATTTATAATTTTATATTACACGGTAATGCTCGTGCATATTGTGTGTGTAATATTTAAGTGATGAGTTATTAAAAGTTAGTTAGTATGCTATTGCGTTTTTAGTTTTAATCATCTCCTCTGCTTAAAACCATTTCTATGTTAAGTGATAGAGGAAAATTAGTCGGGTCGCGTCGGGTTCCATCCGACTACTGCTACGTCGTAAAAGCAAATGATATTATACAAAGTAAGTAAATACTTTTAGGGCTTACGAAAGCAAATACCTTTAGGAGTTAGTGGATGGTAGAATGGTGTTTTTGTAGATTATGAACATAATATGTAATCGCAGTAAGTAAATTACTTTGTCAAAGTCCTTGAAAGTTTGTTTGCCATCCTCTTCATCGTATCATATCTTCTTCAGCCTGGCTGGGTGAATCAGTAAAGGTCAATATTTCAAAGAGTTGAATTTGGACTCTTTTGAAAG
Source organism: Tomocerus nigrus (assembly GCA_019776505.1). Taxonomy (NCBI): domain Eukaryota; kingdom Metazoa; phylum Arthropoda; class Collembola; order Entomobryomorpha; family Tomoceridae; genus Tomocerus; species Tomocerus nigrus. The sequence goes on from JABASI010001114.1 coordinate 7,888, forward strand.
CAAGAGATTGTTATTGTCCCAAAAATTAGAGTGAGTAAGTGCATCTTTCTGTACTCTCTGGTTGGCCTGCTAAGGGTCATACGATAGTTTTCTTTGTTTCATTTAGAAAAGGTTGCAACAAGATGTTTTTCTACAATTTGCCTAAGGAAGCTTGTTGTGACGTGAGTGAGTTTTCTTACTTGTGGGTTTTCCTACGGAATAGATTCTTCTAGGAAGGAAATAATTGTGGAAGAGTTGCTCCTGAATCCCAAAGTACCTAAGTGGAAGATATTATGAATAATGAGGAGACAGGTGTGTACAGAAGGAGTAAAGATCTATCTGTATCTGCTAGAAATGAATGGCTTGTTCCATTTGCTTTAAATAAAATGTTGGAATGGCCCTGAATGTTTATTGTGTCTTGTATAGAGCGTAGTGGCGTGAGGAGAATTAAGTTACTAATGTCTGCTTTACATTTTACAATCTCCTCTATATATCTATTTGCTGTAACATAATATATCCAATTTTATACTACTATATTTGTATTAGGCAAATGTCCTTGTCTGCGGAAGAAAATTACTAATTCAAGATAAAATCAATAATTATTCCTTGTTTTCCTAAATGCACTTGTATAATGAAGGGGTTGTCAGTTTGTGGCGTAGATGGAATAGCAATAGCTATTTGAGACGAAGTTTGAGCGATATTATATTAAAGGTGCAAGATAGGGAACATTTAACATTGCATTTGTGTGTTTAAACCTATGAAATTGAGTATAGGCAAAAATAATATTATAGTAAGTCATATATGGACATATTAAAGTTGTAACTTTTATTCGAAGGGAAATAACAGGCTCCTTTAGCTTAGTAGAGATAAAACGAGGAGTCTACCTCATGAGATAGTGCAATAAAAGGATGATGAGCTCGCTAGTGTGCAAAGTACTAGTTTTATTCACTTCAGTGTCAACTAGAATAGTTCTGTTGATGCATTAGCTAGCTAGTTTGACGTTTAAGATAGATGGTTGTGCTAGTTTTTGATGGGTTAGGAGCTCGCATTCTGCAAGGGCCTTTTGAATATTTAATCCAAATGCAAAAATAATGAGGCTTAAAGCCGAACTAGGCGCAAAAGGTAGGAAAATGAGTTATTTGCCAATGCACAGTGACTTGACTAGTCACCACAACTCAACTCACTAGCCAAAAGTGTTTTTGCATGAAGGAGAATATTATATATGGCGACGTAAATCGTACACTATATTATAGCTAAAGACGTTATCGTGGTTTGTGATGAAAGGGTAGTGGAGAAAATGGAAGTGAGTTGTGAAGGCGAAAATTGCTTTCTTCTTTAGTCCGTAGTCCGTTCAGTCCGTTGATATTGATATGTGATTTTGATTGAAATTGAAGCACAACAACAATAATGTTACCTTTACATTTTTGCAAGTTAAGGTATGTCCTGTACTCAATCTTCTTCTTTTCAGATTGAAATTGATATTGAATATTTCAGTAGAGTTCCCATTTTTTCCTTGAGCATATGAAAAATAGTGACTTACTTTTAGGCATATTACATATAGGTAGATAGGTGTATTGATGTTTAAATTGAGGCGTCTGGACTGGCCCTCAACTCAAGTGGTAAACAGTAAACAGACACTGATAGTGTCTACTTGGAGTTGTTTTTGTTCTGTTATGAGGGCATTTGTGTTCCTGTATGTAGAATAGTTTTAGTTTGTATATTTATAATTGTAGAGTTGAGTGTTTGGATAGGATAGGAAATTTTCTAGAGTACTTGTACATGTATTTGAGTTACCTAGTTATGTGTGTCGTAGAATGGAATGGAGCAGGAGACTACGAGATAGAAGAAAAGGCGAGCCCGAGTCGGCGAATGTAGGTTGGAGTTGCGGCATTGCGGAAATCGAAGGATGAACCCAGGGCAGGGATAAAGAAATTTTCGACTGTATTTTGAGTGCTACTCTGGTGGTAGTGGTACTGTAGTGCTAGTAGTGCTAAAAGGGTATCGCCGTCGCTATTCACGACATACGCTGTTCCTACTTGTTCTAATGGCATGCCACCAGACAAACGGAGTAAGTGAGACGATCGCATATCGCACTCAACTCAAGTAGACTTACTTTTGTTATTTTCATAGACAGAAACTAAGGCGAAGCTATGAACTAAATGTTAAATGTATAATGTCGAGAGTCAACAGAACTGCATAGGCTCTCTCTCCCTCTCTCTCTCATGAACTATGTTATAATAGTGAACATGCAATGAGATAATACGAATGAGTAGTATGTGGTTGACTAGTGCATCCCATTGCATCGCAATGGTTTCAACAGACTATGTTGTTTTGCTTTTGCTCCCCGTTTTCGCTTCGTTTCCGAATCGTCAGTAAAGGGGAAAAATCCGAGAAAGGACAAACTGGAAATGCTACAAAACATTTATACGTAGTTTAGTAGAAGTGTGCTAGGCCCTTTTTAGTTAGCTATGACTATATGACTCTCTCCTACTCTTTTATCTGTGTAGGTAGTTTGTCTTCATGCTCCATGGCCGGCCGGCTCCATTCTAGACATGGAGCATTGTATTCAGGCCCTTTTTAGTTAGCTATGACTATATGACTCTCTCCTACTCTTTTATCTGTGTAGGTAGTTTGTCTTCATGCTCCATGGCCGGCCGGCTCCATTCTATATAGACATGGAGCATTGTATTCGGTGTTATGTTATCGCTTGAGCTCTCTTTCTCGCTCTCTCTCTCTCTCTCTCTTTCCCATTTATACCGAAAGAGTTGAGTGACTCAGCTGAGGATTTCTGTGAAAGAAAGTGGCTAGGAGGTAGTCAGTAAAGTAGCACGTAGCGTACACGTAATATACATATGATGATGGAATATAATAAAAGGAAATGTAATCGAATACTCAAGAGGCTAATGCAGTATGCTGGATCGATTCAGGTTGACTTCGTTCCTTTTCCTTCTTGTGGGACTAACTCAACTTTTCTATTATATGTTGGCTTTATTTTAGCACGTAGTCGAACTTGGTTTAGTATAAGGACGACAAACCAGGTTTTTCTGTTAGGAACTAGCAAGTTTCCAACCGAAAATATGTTTCAATGAAGGATACACACGTTATCTTGCTAAAGCAGAGCTTTGTTCTTGTATATATTGAACGTGAAGGTTTTTGCTAATACTTAGGCTACCTACTGGATATTAGTATATTTTGATATTGATATCTTAGAGCAAGGCTTGGAACAATTAGTTCTTTTGTGTACATAATGTCCCTACCAACCTACTTTTTCCAACTAATGATCCCTACTTAAACATAATAGCTTCCTTTCTTGTCAGACTCTGAGACTATAGCGCAAAAGCTGCATGGGTATCATCTTCTTCTTAGCAGTACTTAAAGATTATAAATTGGGTTAGGTTAGGTAGTTTAGTTACAAACTATTTATTGATTTTTCCTCTATAATGATACACCCTAATTGGGAATTTTTTTACAATGTTCAAGAGAAGATGGAGGACTCAGAACTTCTTGAGATTCCTTTTCGAACACTCTGTAGGAATGTGACGGGATGTAGAAATATTATATGTAACGCTGTACTGTTGTAATCCATTGATGTCATCTGAATGCACACATACACTGTTCTGTTAGTGTGTTCTAATGAAAAGTTGAACTGTGCTGAACTGAAATGTATAGATGTTCTCTTTTGTGCATAGAATGAGAGTGTACGTGTGGATTGTAGTTGAAATATTAGTGTAGTAGTCTGTCTCTGGGATGAATCTAGTGCTGCTGTGGTGCATAATAGAAGAGATGATGTGTATAAAACGGAGAATGAATCTCGCAAAGGGTTTCCTCATCCTCTCTCTCTCTCCTCGAAAATATTGTAGAGCAGAAAATGTCGTATATATTATGTGGAGTGTTTTAAAAGCTGTAGGAATAAGGGAAGGGAATGTTCCTGTGTGTGTAAACCTCTTCTCTCTCTCTCTCTCTCTCTCTCTACTAAAATGTATAAAGCTTAAAGAAGAAACGGGAGCACACATAGAAGTCTCATCGCATCCATCGCTCCACTCTTTTCAGTCAAGTTTCGAGGGATTGCCAGCTTTGGCGAGTTGAGCTTCGTTCTTCGTTTCCTTCACTGTACATTACATATTGCTCTATGTATGTTATGTTACGTCTCTTCTTTTCTAGATACGGGGATTGTATGGAAAGGAGAATAGAGTGTATGTATGTGTAGTTAGTTAGTGTACGTAATAGTGTAGAATCTGTAGAGTGTAGGTATAGCTCTAAAAAGTAGTGCCTACTTTGTGCTTTCCTTGTGCATCCATTCCATTTCATTCCCTCATCCTTTTCTTCCAGCAAGTAATAGTGTAGAGTCTGTAGAGTGTAGGTCTAGCTCTAAAAAGTAGTGCCTACTTTGTGCTTTCCTTGTGCATCCATTCCATTTCATTCCCTCATCCTTTTCTTCCAGCAAGTAAAGCAGTAAAAGAGTTCTGGCTGGTTTTGGTGTGCTGTGTGGATGTGCCTGCCTTTTATGTGAGGACGACGAGGCTACAGAACTACACGGCAGGCGAGGAGTGAACTGTTTGTGACTGCTCTGTTGGTTGAGTTAGTTGACTTGCTCCCTCTCCGTCCACATTCACTTCACTTGCTTAGCAACATTCGAGCTGAGTCTCGCTCTCTGCTCTTATCCGCAATACTTTTGCCATTGCAATAGAATAGCTTGCTTGGCCTGGCCAGTCAGCTACTACCAAGCTGCTCCAGCCATCATCATCATCTTTATTAGAAACATTTTTCGTCTTCTCGTCACATTAAGTCACATTTTTGACTAAGATATACATAGAATCATAAAGGTAGGATTTATAGAGGAAAACTCTAAGAATTATTAAAAAAGACGGATTCTCAACTGTGCAGAGATCATTCTCAATCAAATCTTTGCAGTTTGGGCCCAATAATAACTACACTACTCTGCGAGCAATTATTTACAATAATTAAAAAATTACAAAGTATATAAGCTTGCTTGGCCTGGCCAGTCAGCTACTACCAAGCTGCTCCAGCCATCATCATCATCTTTATTAGAAACATTTTTCGTCTTCTCGTCACATAAAGTCACATTTTTGACTAATTATTATATACATACTAGAATCATAAAGGAAATTTAGGATTTGTAGAGGAAAACTTTTAAGAATTATTAAAAAAGACGGATTCTCAACTGTGCAGAGATAATTCTCAATCAAAAAAAACAAATCTTTGCAGTTTGGGCCCAATAATAACTACACTACTCTGCGAGCAATTATTTACAATAATTAAAAAATTACAAAGTATATAGTAGATACAAGTACAGGACAGTACAAATACATAAATACCTTAGGTACAATACAATAATTAAATTTTTAGAATTGCCTACGTGGATCGTACGATTAAAAGAACGACTATTGTTATAAATCTACACTCCTCCTCCTCCTCTCATACCTACTTCTCGTCTGAACACTTCTCTCTCTGCTGCTGTGTTATTCCCTTTTTGTAGGGATACAGGAAATAGAATCACTCCACTACTCACACACACACAGTAAATTGAGTTTAAACTACTTACCTGCCAAAAGAAACTACGAGACACTTTGTACTTGCGAAACTCTCTACATTATTAGTCAGTTAAATAATAGAGACGATCGACGACATCATACTATACCCTGAGTACCTTTAACAGAAAAGAAGAGGAGACTACTACCTACTACTTGAGTATTGAGACTAGCGGTTGTGTCAGGAAACGCGAAATTCCTGTTAAAAATCCAATCCCAACATCATCATCATCTCTGATTGATTTGTACCTGTGCAGGTCTTTGTTGCGAGAATCTATTCTACCGGTACCAGTATCATACTTACAATACCACGAAGCTATTTCAACTGGGAATTTACCCAATCCGGCCCACCACCACCAGAAAATATATTGCAATACAATAAAAGATATTCTGTCTGCCACGTCCTAAGATTTTAAGTCTCTATATAAGCTGAAGAACAATTATAAAGCGATATAATTACGTACCTACTGTTAAATAAAACTGCGAAACTCTACTACATCCACCACCAACATACAAATTCATTAATAATATTCAATAGCCAGATTTTCTGCGTACCTGGGATTTTGTGATATCTCGATAAAAAACAAACATTGTTCGTAATAGTATTGCACAAGTTGCTAATCTCTCTGTTACGATAAAGTATAGCCACCACCACAGCTCTTATAATCATTATTTCTCACGTTATATCTCTAGAGGAGCATAAGGAATCGTTGGCTACTTGTTGTTACAGTCGCTAGGACTTTATTGTCAAGCGTCTGTTGTGTGAAGTGAAACGAAAGTCTAGAAAAGTGAAAGTGACAAAAAGGAAGGAAAGATATTCGCACATCCGCAAATTTATTGCTCTGGCGTGTAAAACATTTTATGATTGACTAAACAGAACGTACTTTACTGTTCAATTGTTATTATTATTACTCGGTCTCTTCTGCTATATAGATCGTTTTTGATTAAACCTTCCTTGCGAATTACAAAGGTGTGAAAGGAAGATTTTGTTTGCACATTTACCCTCTCTTCTCTTCCTGATCTTTGAATATTATTATCCCTGCGTGAGATTTTCAGCAGCATTCATGATTATCGCCAATTATACACCGAATTGCAAAACCAACATGTCGGCACTGACTGCGGATTCGCTCAGTGTCCTACGCCAAGTACCCCCGTCGTCGCCATTGATTAGTCCTACTAAAGACATGAAGGCACGCGCTGACCTATTTGATCAAAACACCCTTATAACTTATGTCTACTGTTTTATCAAAAATTTCATTGGGTAAGTCTTATAATACTATACTCTCTCTATCTCTATCTCTCTCTCTCATTTCATTTAAATCCACTTTTCGCTTCATTAAAAACGAGGAAATTGCTTTTGAGACGTTGTTGGCCTAAACTAAGGACTGATGAACAAGTGGAGTATTGTATTTTTATCAAGACTCAAAATTCAATATTTTTGAATTTGGGACTGTAAACGACGTTTTATTTGGAGTGTGGTGTGTGCTTGTATGACTTTGTTTTTGTAATGAAAATAAATCTAATCTAAATGGTAATGGGTTTGTTGTTTTTGTATGTTTGCAAGTGTGCATGTAGAATTTATTGTGGGTTTGTGGAATGAACACATCTCGAGTAGTTTCTATTTCTATTCATCCACAATCAAATCGCATTCGAAAACTAGGGGAATGAATAGCAACGCAAGAAAACACGTAAGAAGCGGGGTCATGACTTCCCTGTCTAACATTACAGTCGTACATACATACAGTCGCAGTCACATTTAGAAACCACACATAGTCAGTCAATACTAATACATAGCAGATCTAATTATTATGGATACACACGTAGTTATGTTTGTATGCGTAGATAAGACGGGATTTTGGGAATTTTATCAATTAGCTACAATAATGTTTGTGGTCACCCTATTTAAATTTTACTGCTCTCTGACGTAAAAGAACACTAAACGTTTTTTACCGTTCATGGTTGTATTATAGAACTGAGGTTTTAGCACGCCCGGATGCAATGCAATGATTCATAATAATATGATTTCGTCATTTTAGTCGACGTATTTTTTTGCAGGGGCAAAATGATGAGAGGAAATTAATTCCCTGGCACACTACTACTTACTACTACTGCTCTTCTAGAGAATTATGAGTGTGAGACAGTCACCTTGTAATGTATTTAAATTTTAACGAATGCTAATCAATAGGATATTATTATGGAAGATCCGGAATGGTGCTGGTTGGCGCATATTGTTTAAAGAAATTAGCAACTCTTAACTAACCGTAGAGCAGTGACTATGAATGTGTTGACTCTTCTGGTGTATTAAGCTAGGAAGGATATTAGTTTATTGGCATTGGCATAGAAAACAATTGGGGGAAAAGATTTACTAATGATGGTGATTGTGATGGTGCTGCTTGTGGTTACACTTGAGGTTAATAAGAATGTAAATGTTGGCTTAAAGCTGGATTGGGTAGCTATTCAATGTAAAAATGAGGATGACGCGCAATGATTTTTCTGGTCGAGTGACTACAAGCAATGTGATCACTCCATGATCACATTTGATTAGTAATTAATATTACAATAAGCACAGCAGGGATGTAACAGTGTAAAATGGTGGTTTGTAACCGGGCAGTGTAGTTGGCAACTTGATTCTTAACAACTACTAACAGGATAACGCATTTTTTAAAATTCTAATAGACGACTACTTGCAATTTTATGAACACAGAGACGGTGAGACTTGACAAAATGAAAATTGTAACGCTTGCATTTATCTGTTTGTAAATAAGTATAATAGTAATGTTATTTTATTTTAAATAATAACAAAAATGGTACGACTACATGCATAATGCATTTCATTGTGTATTTATGTATCTAACAGTGCAATGTTGGTATTGGTATCTTCTTCTGGGTTGTTTGGAAATGGAAATATATTTTAATGCATGCTTAGCACAAATTGTGGTTTCGTAAATATTATTGTTACAAGGGAAGTCAATAATATTATTGGCGACAGTTTTTCCTAAGAACTGCATACAGAGTATAATTTGCATAAAAACATTAAAACTAAATTGTTTTTCTTTTGTTTTTATTACAGCTCTTCCGGCACTAACACCGTGGCTATCGACAACAAGATCGAACAGGCTATGGTAAGCATTAATTAATTTTTTTTACCTGACTAGACCATAAAAGTTAGTGTTAGTGAACTGTAATTTTAAGTCATTTTTAGTGGGGAAATCATATGAAAGAGCCGGATTAAGTTTTGTGAACTAAAGTCCTAAAGTCACTTCTAATACTTTATTGTGTACGTCATTCACACGCAGATCCTGTATTAAATGCGATAACATGGCATATAGTATAGAGTCTCAAGATATATTATATTTGTATTTTTCTATGCATAAATATATTTGCAGATATATTTATTTAGCTATGTGTTTATTTGTACCTTGTACTTTGCTTTCATTTCCTCAAAATATTTCTTATCATTACTGTTTGTTAGCCAATAGGATTTTGTGTATAAAAATTTACTCTGCTCTTTCTGCAAAGATTTGCATTCTGTTCCATGTATTTGCATCAATTATCCATGAGAAGAAAAAGACGCTGGTTAATGGTGACATTTGAGTTAAGTAGATAGCATAGTTGACACTTAAAAGCATCAGCAGATCACCACTCGTGCTACATATTCGCACATTAGGCTTCTAACTACATGGAGCAGTAAATGAAGCGAGACTTTTGCGTTTTGTGATTCGCAATGGCAAGGCGATTAAGCTAGGATTCCCAGTGGTCTGCTCTTTTTATGCAGCGTGGTCGTTGTCGTTTATAGCCACTCTCTGTAGGATGTCAAGATGTCATCTTATATCTACGGTTATGGAGTGAAGATGACATTTAATGTGTTTATTAGAAACGCTATTTCTATCTCAAGCCTACTGCACACACATATTTATTTTGTTTATGGGATAAACATTTTCTTATGATGCTTCGAGCTTAATTTTTGTTAAAATAAAACGCAAAATTTATAGAGACTATTTGTACAGCGAAGCTATATAAAAAACGTTCTAACGTTTGGAACTTTAAAGCACACAACGCTAAAAATAATTGATAGCACTAAATTCTGGTTTAAAGCGAAGAAAAAACAGTCGCCTGCTAATCGGAAGAAATATTGGTTTGTGTCGTATGAGTCACCATTTTCACAGGAAACGAAAAGATAGGAGCTTAGCTCTAATGATGTGAATAGTGTGAAATGCGATGTAGTGGCTAAGCAGAGAGATTTCCCTTCTTCGTTATCTTCCTCGGTGTTTGTAGTTTAGCTGTAGGGAAATGTCGCGGAAGTTCGCATAATAATGTTCGATAAATGTGTATCAACCTTCACGGCATGAATGTGACAATAATAATTTTGGATTTAATAGGACATGACACTTTGTTATAAGAGAGCAATCACATATGGGAAGTAATAAATGAGACTTTTCTACTTACAGCACCTCGTAAAACTAGGATCAGTCGGTTGTTGTAGGTAGATTTCCTAGACAAAGGCATATGAATTATCTAATACGTGTCTAAGGTTTAAATACGTAAATTATAATAATTGGGTTTTATTCATAGATTCCATTGAACCAGTTGTGTAGCGAAAAAGCTTTGCGTATTATTGCATTGCAGGATATGTGTGTGTGATTTATAATTAACTAGCAGGGTTTCTTGTATCTCTCTCTCTCTCTATGCTCGCTCGACAAAATCCACTTCCTTTCTATGAGAAGATAGGAAAATAAAGTGTAGAGTGTTTAAAAAGCTGTAGTTATTCTAAATTCGTTCATTAGAGTCACATTGTAGATGCATTAGCATCAATGAAGATCTGTCTGGCTTGATCTATGTAGAGTTAAGTTAAACTAAAGGTCGACAGGGAGATTAAATGCACAAATGGATGTGTATAAATGACCATTGCGCCCTTGAAAGTGCAGACTTTTTTTAAACAATATCGTTTTAGCCTATGGCATACCATTAGGAAAAGCCATTTATTAGTTAATGTAGTGCCTGGTTAAGCGGACATCCCTAAAATAAACATTTTTGCACACTTCTTTGTACTAAGCCATTCATACTGTTTACAATAGCTTCAATGTTTCAGTCTAGGAAACAAGAAACATCCGTGTTTTTAAACTTGAATCTGTCTAAGGATATCCAATTCATTATAGAAACGGATTTGTGGAATTTGCAATTTATTTTAACTGAAATGAGTTGTCGACTGTCGTGCGTGGTGCTAAAAGAGTTGATCTTTGATGCAACATTACTACATCGTTTCCATATGCTCTCTCCGTCCCTCTGGCAAATATTAATTATTATCTTCGACTCGTAGACAGTAGACAAGTCATGAGAGATTAGAGAAATCTTTCTTTATAGACACGTTACATGAGATGAATCAGGATTCGAAAATTCCCAGATGCAAAGATTATTATTAATAATGTAAACAGATATTTCTTTCGCACACACATGACAGTTTAACAATTGTGAGCTGTGTAAGTAAATTGGAAATGAAACAGATTTAATTCATCCTTAGAAAATCTATTTTTTAGGCTTGTTTAGCTGAGTTTTTTTCCACAAATTCTGCGTAGTAGCATTGATCCTCTCTATTTATCTTTGTAAGACTATTTTGAGTTCATAGACGACGATGAGTGAGTCGTGGTGTTTGTTGTTGCGTTTCATTTACAAAAGGAAGCCAGTATAGCCACACCGCAACCGACTTACATAGTTGTAAATGTGTGCCTTACTTAAAGAGCCACCCGCGAATGGAAATAGAGTTAGAATGTATGTTCATAGTTCTTCTTCTTCGGTTTCTCTGCTCTATCTTAGTGTCATGTCTCCCTCGACGAAAATTCCCGAGGCTCAAATGTCTTCTTGGTGTTGACTTGAATTCAGTTAAGCTTGAGTGGATGTGAAAAGTGATGTGGTTTGCTTGTCTCATATTTATTAGCGCTTCAGTTCAGTTCTCAATGCCATTCGATTTTGGTGAGAGTGCAGATGTTGTTTGTTTGTTATGTAGAAATGAGTAGGTAGACTCCGTGGCTGATGAATCGTGCGGATTTCACATCGGAATCGGATCGTAGACTATTTGATGCAACTTATCTATCGCCATTTTGCAATAGTTTCTCATTCGGCATGCTTCCCTCTTCTGCTTTATAATTTAATTATGTGTAGATTTGTTGAGGCAAAGCGTCTGCTCTCTGCAGGGCACTATTCTTTATTATGTAGCTTCGAAGCTTTTAGCTTGTGTAACATTTTATTACCACTATGACTTCATTAACTTGGAATATACCAAGGCGCATATTACTGACCTACTCACTCTAACTTATGTTTTTCCTATTTCCTAGGTACAGCCATTACACCATTTTTATAAAGGAGTAAGCTAATTAAATTCTTCTTGTTTTCTCTTCTTTCTGGCAACATTATAAAGGTATTCCAGGATTTTTCTTTGTAGGATGGTACTTTGTTACTGCTTTATTGTAGTAAATAGCATCCTGGAAAATAACAAAGGTTTTCTCGTAGACTCGTAGCCATGTTGTAAGAAAATGATATTCTTTTTGGAAAGGACTTGGGAAAGCATCTTATTCTCTATCTTCATATATATAAGGTCAATGTGACGGCGATGGCGATGGCTGTAGTATAAAATGTAAGAGCCAACATATTTTCTTCTATATCGATCTAATCGGTCGATTTTTTTGGTTTGATCCATCCTGTGATATATTAGAGTCGTAATAGTTCCTAGTTGGTTTTCTGCAATATAATGTAACAGAAGTGCATGCAAAGAAAGATAGAAATATTATTATTGTGTCGTTTTCGAATGTACGTAGCTAGTTGTTAGAAGTTGCTGGGGACTGACTGACTAAGGCAGGCATTGTAGTCTGAGAAAGGACATGTGCACTAAATTATACATGTTTAGGGAGGAATGTTGCGAAAAGGAGACATTAGAGATAAGTAGTGGTCGTTTTCCTGACAGTTCGAGTGAAGTGGATTGGTGCTCGGTCGGAGTTAAGCGACTGTGTGTACATAACTTAAACTGGGCTCACTCTTGCTGCAAAGACAGAATTATATGTAAGTGACTGACTGACTAAATGTCCTCCTAGAGGTAAGAATTTTTATCCACCTTGAGCACTAAGTTAGAGGGGAATAGAGCGAAACGAAGGAGTAGACTTTAATGACTTTAATTGGGGTCATAAAATAGGACAAGAACAGTTTCGGTGAACTGATTAATACCTTAGGAAGGACACTTTTAATAGAATTTTCTAAATTGGGAAATTACGTGAAGAGTAACGAGGAGAAAGAAGTCCAGGTATTAAGAAAATCACCGGCTACATTCAAGTAACAAGGGCACGGGGCTTGTCAACTTAATAATGCAATTATTTTATTCTACCCAATGAAAATTGATACCTCAATTTTCTTTTTATACAATTCCATCAACAGAATGATGTTTGTTCAAATCTTTAGGTATTGCACTAATAAAATATTTATGATGGAAGAACTGAATAAGGTTAGCCTATCCTGTTATTATTTTCCATACGTCATGTTTTTGTATTTGATGAGAAAATTCGATAAAACGTTGGCACAATATTTATTTTATTGCCATAACCAAAAATTGGCGGAGGGAGCCATTTATTGTAATGGTAATTAGTGTGAGCATCCTTTAGTGTCTATTACAATTTTACGGAGTGAATCTAACAGCTGAAAAAATTAGGCTGGGGGAATAAATGGTATTCCGCCAACGAAGCAGCCACTCAGTGTATAAGTAGTCGTCGTGGCTTTGAATTGCAAAGAGAATGTGAAAAGTGTTCTTGACCTTTTTGGACGTGATGTTAGTCGAGTTTTGTCGTGCGATGTGTAATTGAATCCAATGGTTATTGCATGTTATAGTAGAAGAAGAGAAAATGGTGTAACTAGAAGAAATAATGTGCATTATACATACACCCTTGTATATAGCAGTAGAAGCGAATGCATGCGTTCAGTATACGCCTTTTTCTATTTCTAGTGTAGGTACTAACGAGTATGTAAGTAGCTAACTAGTGACTCTAGTCTGTAAAATAATATTATTCAGTTACATGTCGCTAGTGAGTGTTCCATTTGGCTTGTAATGCTCTCTGGAAAAAGAACGAAAGCATGAAGTTACTAAATGATACGGCAAGAGAACTAAATACACTAACTAACTAGTAGTTAACTAGTATTCTTCTCTCTCTAGTTCTTTCTCTGGCTATGAACTCTTTGGTTTTTAGTTTTGTGTTGCTTGTTGCAAGAAAACAGAGAGTACATTTCTAGCACCGTCTATTTTAGTGTCACTGAAGCGAGAAACTCGTTGTATTTTATTAGAGAGGTAGAATTTCCCGTTTGTTCCGAGTCTTTTTTAACGTAGACTTGTGAAAAGTGAATTCGGGTAGTTCAACTGATGGCTTGCATGTATGTATTTCAATGTAGAGTTCACTTTGGTAATGAAATATTTTTCTCTGCCATGCAATCTGCACCTAAGTCTTCCCTAGAGAGAGACAGAGAGAGACTCTTCTTCTGTCTGTCTCTGACGATGAGACGAGAGTCTAGCATCGGAAATTGCGATACAGAATATATTAGTGTAATAAGGTTGTGTGTTATTGGCTAGATCGTAAAATAGTATGGATGTGTTATGCTCTGTGCTAGGGAAGAAGAACAAGACAGCAAGCAGGCTCCTATCCTGACTGATCGTTTTCTCCAATGTCTGATTGCAAATGAGTCTGGTGGGCTTTGTCGTTTTGCTATTAAAAACTGAAGGTCAAAATATTGGGAGTTGTACGATCGGAATTCATTACCATGTCCTTAGATTTGCTATTCCGAAATTTTCCATCTGCAAATATATTATGTGCCTATGTGTGTGAATGTGAGCGAGGAAAATTTGTACTGTAATGTTACAAACGTAATGTAGTTCCGACGGATATCGTCATCAGGAAAGACATCTCTCTCTGTAAAGAATAATTCGGAAAAAAATTGTTTATTTGCAAGTAACATTGAAAGTGACTGGCTCTTCTTTTATGGCGTGGTGTACGTGTGGCATATTGAAGAAAGACAGTTTTGTCCTGATTTGCCGATTGATATGCGAGAAATGAACTGCTGCATGGTCATAGACGTGCAGGTTTAAAAATACTTTTTATTTGCATATCTGAAGATTTATAAATAGATTTGCCCACGTACATCACACTTGTGGTTTTATTGATATGCAAATGCCGCAGAATCGGAATATTTCCGAGCGACCGAAGTTCACAGTCACAATTAGTAGCCACTTTGTTGGTTTGCTGCTTCTACTTCGTTTCGTTCGATAGAATTTCCTTTGGGAATCATTCACTCCACCATCATCGCATTTCGCATGCTAATTAACATAAGAAATACCTGTGGGCCTTGATTAAATTAACTTGGTATTCTTGACTTGCTTTTAGTGTCCTGATAAGAATAGCCACAGCACAGCTTTTAAGCATAATATTTAGAATTTGTTTGTGCTATATGAAAATATTGTGATATTGTATTGTTATTATAGCCTTCTTTGATATTCAGCCAAGTCTAGATAGAATTAACACAGGTGAGAAGGAAGGTTAAATAAAACTTCTAAAAATAGTTTCATTCTTCTGAATAATTCAATCCCGTGATAATGATAACATCATTATCCCGCCCTCCTCCTCCTTCTATGTACTTCCACTTCTGTACATTTCCGTCCGCCGTCCACCAACCGACCACCATGAATATTGATATTCATTTAGAGCTTTTTCATGTTTATGTATAGGTAAATCAGTAATTCAATTAAGGATATGATTTTTTTCCTCCTTCAGATGTTCTGACGTTCAGTAGTTGAATAAACTTAAATAAACAGGCTCAGTCATATTCATATAAGTTCGCTATGGTTTGAAAGTCTTCGCATTTATTCCGATTAGACAAATATTTATTTGAGGCTTGACTCTGAAATTGTAATCTCATTTTCGATCCGATTAACTGACCCGAGGAGGATGTGTTATCAAAATTACGACGTAAGAATTTATAATTAACTTTAACATTTTTATTATAAATATCTATTTAGATGTTGCAATCTGGTAGATAGCTATTTATTTTAAGACTTGAATGATTACAGACAAATCAAATAATTTAGAGATTCCTGAAGTGCATAAGCTTTAAGCATGTCAAGCCATTCGCGGTTGGGTAAGCAGATCATTTAGAAACAGGAGCAGGAGTGGCATAGTCTGTCGTCTCTGTGTAGTATGTCGGAAAAAATGTGTGATCAGAAACTGTTGTGATTTGATTTGACTGCACATATATGTTACACACTGCACTGTGTAGTGCATATCATGTTTGGAGAGAGGTGTATTTGCCAAAAAGGAATTCGAGAGAATGTTTAATGGGCCCGGTTTTCAATTTATTTATGAGTATTTTTAATGAGTTTGAGCTTGTACACAATTGGTAGTTGATGAAGTAGGGACAATCATATCATGGAAAATAGAGTTCTTCTAGTATCGAAACATTTATCTTGTGCTTTGTATTTTTTTAAATTCCTTTGGCATATTATTTATTCAATAGGACATGTCATTGTTGATTTTTGTTGTTGTATTTTCTGTTGTAGTTAAAAGAATAATATTATAAGATCCATGGATGTTGACTCGAATGTTTTTCTCTATTGTAAATGGAGATTAGGGAGCTTTAGAGTTTTTGCTGGCTCTAACTAGCAGCATTTGTGTATATGTTTTGTGTAGAATGCAATGTCGAAATAGATAATTAGATGTAGATAGCTATAATAAATGTGCTACATGTGTGGACAGAAAAACGCTGTACAGTGCAGTAGCAACGTAGTAAGCAGAGTTGGTTTTATTATCAAATGTGGCTCCCTGTGTGTGGACATTGATAGGACATTATCTGTAGGAGCAATTAAGTCTAAGCAAGGATCGTAGTATGGAAATATTATTATTATATGATGGGATGGGAGTGTTTTTAGTATTGCTAAGCTTATTATAAGTGAGATGAAATTGTGCGAGGGGCTTAGGAAGTTGGAAGTTCGTTGGAAGATAAGCCTTTTTCACCTTTGCATATATTTACACGAAGCTAAAGTAAGTATAGTAGGAGATAAGATTGTCAATGTAGCAATTGTAATGTGCTAGTTAAAATGGTCGCATAAATAAATATGCAGCAGTAGCAAGTTAGTTGTAAGTATAATAATATTATTTGTTTGTTATTATTGAGCTTCCATAATAAATATATATCCATGCAGTCTGATCATGTTTTTACAGTGCTCGTTCTCCTCTATAAGCTGACTCACAGTTAAGAGTTGAGAAAAGAAAAATGTTTCTAGAAAAAGTGTTCAAGGCAAGGTAGAGTGTAACTCTGGTGGACTGTTTGCTACTATATACTGCTGGACTGTAAAAATATTAATTGTTATGCTAAATGTAGCTTGGCAGTATGGACAGATAGGCAAACAAGCTGAGTTTACATGAGTTAAACATGCCTACTACTACTGCGTTTCCTTTTTTTCTATTTCTCTCTCTCTCGCTCTCGCTCTTTTGCTGAGTATGGTAAGAATAAATACAAAGGAGATCTTTTAGTAGTTACTTAGCCATTTATTATCAGTATGTCAGAAACATATCACTATCAGGAGCGTATGGAATGATATTTTGCTGCTCTAGCTCTGAAACCTTGAATCGAGTCAAGTTGAGCCGAGCAGTCTCTCTCTCTCTCTCTCCATCATCATCATTATTCTCTCTCTCTCTCCCTCTCGCTCTTCTATTGTGTGTAGGATTGCAAAGTAGAGCTAGCTGTAGCAACAAGAACGTAGAAGAACATCGGTAGGTCCCTGCTCGTCATCATTTCATATCGTGATACACACTGAGATATTTTATGTGAGTAGGTATACTACTTCTCTCTGGAGAGGAAAAGTAACAATTCGTGTAGGCACCTATCTATCAACTTATAGCTTCGTTTGTATATTAAAGACTGGAAGTTGGTTAAACGTATTAAGTTCGTCTCTGATCACCTTCCAGTGAGCATTGCCATTCCTCCTCTCTTTTCCAGAGCTCAGCTCTTACTTCTTGCATAACCTGCCCGATCGTTCGCCTTGGCTTACAATTTGCCAAAATTATTATTATACTTGCACCACCACCCACTACTACGACTACGAATACCTTTTACCTTCACTTCTGAGAAGTCAAATAAACAAATTAAATAATACCTACTGCGACCTAGTTGATTACTTAACTTGATTAGTTTGAAAATTCAGGTTTGTAATCCTTCGGAGAGAGAGTCTCTAGCTTTTGAGTAGTTTTGAGAAGTTTGTGTAACTCGGTAGAATTATTATCGAAAATCTTTTTCGTTGTTTGCTGAACAAATATTGAGTTAAAATGTTGCCACTGAATTGTGCGAGCGCTATTGAAGCGAATTTCGTTGTTGGCTCTCCAACTTTAAGTAATAGTCCGCCGACTAGTCCTCTTGATAATAAGAGAACGAGAAAAGTCTCTTCGTCGGCACTGTACGAAGTCTGGAGAAAGGATCTTAATGATGTTTGCTATCTTTTTGTACCGGATGAATACGTAAGTTGAAATATCTATCTATCTCGCTGTCTTTTGGTGTGACTCTTGTCTTCTCTGTAGTTTTCGAGTTCTGGTTTCATAATTAGAGTTTTATTTCCACTGATTACGTCTCCCATAAAGCCTATGGCCTTATTAGTAGTAGCGGCTTATTTATCATTCCCAAAGACAGATGTGATGTGAATGTGAGACTGAGATAAACATTTTCTTATCTTAGTCTTAAGACTTCTTCTTCTCTTTCTTGACGTGTGTTTCTAATGCACATACACAGTAGCTAAAGTATAAAGCTTAGATTTATAAGTTAGAAAAACGACGAGGTGAAAGAAGATTAACATTAAAGGGCGAATTCTGATGTGAATGTCTGTTTTGAGAGAACAGATGAGATTTCTTGAGTCGAGAGGCTTCTGTTCTATTTCTTTCCTCTCTTCTCTGTTGAAATGTAAAAGTCAAATGTTAGTTTGTGAAAGACAATTTGTATTCATAATGTAGATGAGATTTTGGAATGTGTTTTTCAGTCGTGTGGGCAAGTATTAAGTGTATAGTGCTTTATAAGTATAAGACATTTTTAAGTAGCTATTTTGTCAGGGGGAGTTGAGTTGTGATGTGGCATTAAAGTGCGAAAGAGATGAGCAGACACGTGAACTGGGGGATTTATCTTTATTCACACTCCGAAAGGGAATTAGGTGTGAAGGTCTTTCGGATTTATGTCCTGTGGGTCGGGCTCTTCTACTCTTGGCTGACCTAAAAAGATTAGTAACCTGAGGCTCTGCTTTTAAATTATACAAGGTAAGAGGCAAAGAGGCCAAGTTTAGCAACTAGCAAAGAATTCCCGTTTCCCATCTTCTTCTTTTGCTATGCATGTACTGTAGGAATTTTCCGCTCAACGCATCCATATGATTGTTTCCCTAGAAAATTATTAACGGAAAGTAGGTGACGGAAAGTCGGAAAGGAAAGTAATTCCATTTAGCAGTTCGTCTGCTCAATGGTTTAATAAGGAGCGACTCCCTGTGAAATTTTCGAGGATAACAATCTCTGAGCAGCACACAGAGTCATCGATTTAAACTTAGAAGCATATGATACAGAAAAGGATAGTTTCGTGAATTTGTGTGTAGTTTAGCTAGTTTGGCACTAAAGGGAATAACGCAGGATATCGGAGAAGTTCAAATGGTGAAAGAGTTTATAGAGGTGCATTGCACATAATCTCTCTCTCTCTGGTCTCGTCGACTCGTCGACTGCAAGGAAGCGAACATATAATATTATAGGATTTTGTGTGTGTGAATTGTGGATGTGTTGTATACGGACGACGGAGAGTTGGAATTTGGGTCACTCGATGTGCCTATGCGTAAAGGCAGCGTCGAAAGGGCTGAGTTCGTTGTGAATAGATGGAATCTTCAAGATGAAGGTCGCCTTTACAGATTTGGTCGTTGTCTCGTACACTTCTTTTGGCTTCTCTTCTGGTCGATTTTCAGAATGCGGTATTTCTTTCGAGGTCGGGGATTTTGAGTCCTATACTTAGATTGCTAGACAGAGGCTCCTTCCTTCATTGCGTGCAAATCAATGCGTCGCTCTCTTATAATTTTGGCAAACATTCGTTTTTATTGTAATGGAATGTATACGCACTATAGGAGAATCGTTTAGGTGTGGACTAAATGGAATGAGGAGTTGTTGGGAGGAGAACAGGGGATACTCTCTCTCTCTCTTTAGCAAATATCAATACAAGGAAGATGTTTTTCTCTCTAAGTTACTCTGTTTGTTTGGCTTATTGCTTATACTATTGCAGGATTATGTATTACGTATTCTCGATGTTTATCGTGTTAGCCATAGAACAAGGTCCTCCTTCGTTCGATTGTGATGTAATTATTATTTCATTGTTTAATTGTTTTTTAGTAGATGTGTTTTTGTTTTTATATTGGTTCAAGATTGTGGTCGAGTCTACTGCTGGAGTTGCGAAATAGAGTACACTGTTGGTGTTGATACAATGAAAAGCGAGGTTAACTTTAAGTTTTTGCTCACCACCGATTCAGGAATTAGATGCTCATAATTAGCATTTAAACAAAGTCTGTACG
>JABASI010001115.1:0-27953 GCA_019776505.1 Tomocerus nigrus
TCATATCAAAGTAATAAGAGTTAAGTAGTGAATTTCCCCTCCTGGAATTACTGACGAGTACGAACATCAAACAACAATCTATGTACTACCTATACACTTAGGTTTTGATTTCACGAGATATTACCGTCGGACTATATGCAAAAATCCTTACAAAAGGTTTTCATTTCACGAGATATTACCGTCGGACTATATGCAAAAATCCTTAAAAATGTTCCATAATATTATATAGGTACCTAGTTGAAATTAGAGTATTAATATGCAGCCATATTTTGAGAAGATTTAGCAATCGTGGGCATTAGCATGGTAATGTTGACTGAAAGATCTTTAATAGGTACTCCGGGTACATTTGTAACCGCTGTTCCTAGCATTATTGCTTAATTATTGTTATATTTTTCAAACATTGAATTTGATGTTTCATGTTGGGTAGCAAAAGTATAGGTACTTATCGTTATGCTCTTAAAATGTTGATATGTTATGTTATGTCGTAAAATGTTAGGGGTGGAGAGGGCTGGGTTTGCTATTGAACCATGTATTTACTATGTCAGGCCTATTTAATTCTCAACAATAATAATATTATTCTTAACAATCAATAATGAAAAATAGGAAATTATGTTAATCTTAGTAAAATCCAGATAAAAACATTCAATTCTAACTTGCATTATACTTGTACTAGTTGTACTCTTGTACTGTACCTGTACTGTACCTACTAATACTATACTATGTTGTGCTTTGTAGTTATCTCAGATGTCAGTCAGTTCAGCTTCAGCCAGTATAGTACAATAGTACTGTACTGCATGGTACTGCAAAAACGAAGATGCGAGTGTGCAATGTGCAAAGTGCGTATTCAACTAGAAACTAGAAATGAGATGGAAAAGAGCAGTAGTTATACCACCTACACAATCTAATGAAAACTAGTAACCTTCCTTGGCAGTTCGCATTGTTATGTTCCACATAGAGCATGCAATAGTACATGTATGTAATGCATGTATCGCTTTAGGCAATTTTTTTGTATGATTCTCTAGATAAGTTTCGTTTTCACTTTCTGACGAAAAAAATTTTGGTTTTTATTTTACCTTATAGGAAATAAGCACTACGTCCCTACTTGTCCTCTCCCATATTTTGAAAAGTCATAAAATTATATTAATTTATACTCAAACACAGTTTTGCGTATCTAAATGATCTTTGATTTGCGTGCGTCGCATTTAATTATTATTGTCTTTTACAAGATAATCTTTCGTTTACATAACATAATATTGTATATAAATAGCGATCATGCATAAAAAGTCATGTAGATATGTATTGCAAAATTAAAATGACCTACTTCATTGACATTCATGCATACACTTTTGACAGCATTATTTTCTGTGCCAAAAAAGACTCCGATACTATAAAATAATTTGAACTCAATAAATGTCCTAATAATCTGTAATTATTAACGTAAATGCATGTACACAATAATGTGCAGTCAGTCAAGTCAGTGTAAAAAAGCTCTCACTCATCATCATCATCATCATCACTCACACTCATACTCGTATTATTATTGCGTATTAATGTGCACAAAGGACATACATGAAAGGTTCTTTGTTTATGAGCAAAATATTGGCAACTGGCAACTGTGGAAGGAACGAGCACATTGAATTCAATCACCAGTTCTTCCCCAGAGATAAGTTTTGTGCATCGCGGGGAAAGTTAAGAGTCAGCATAAACTATTTCCTTCTTTGTATTTACGTAAAAAACCTCAATAATTATGTATAAGCATATTATGTAAAGATGAATTAGTTTCACCTTCCAAAAAAGCGCTGCCTTAACCTGATAAATATTTAATAAATGAAAAATAGATAGTTAAAGTGGCCATTTTATTTGGAAAGTGGGGGGTTAGGAAGAATAGGAGGTTAAGGGGTACGGAAATAGTATCCAGGAAGAATACACTACGGCAGTCAGCTGATGATTCGTAAAGAAATTTTGTTCAGATAGAACTATAGAACTGTGTGAATGTGAACTGAGCTCTGTTACTGCGAGGTAAGTATACCTATGTTTCTACTACTCCAAATAAAAAGTGGACATAATAATATAAGACGTATGTATGTTCGTGTAACACTGCTCATTCTTTAGTGTGTGGTGCACTGTTGTGTGTAGTTGAATTTCATGTAGTATGTATCAGTATAAATATACCAATAAGACATAATTTATTTGATATACCTTATGTAATACGATACAATAATGCAAATAATAACCACCTAAATAACAACTGTGCGATTTAGATCTCAAAAAACTATTGGGAGATTACGTACAGTCCATTACACACGGCCACCAAACCAACCTTCAATGAATAATTAAGAGTTAGAACATTCGCATTTTAAACGCAGATCTGCTCATCTTCTTTACGTTGCATCGCACATAAAATCATTTAGCCTGACTGGACTTTGGAGGAGGGTGGACTGAGGTGACAAGTTGGAGTCCAGGGACCTAAAACTGGTCAGTGACATCAGCAGCAGGTAATTTAGTTAGTTATCTAATTTGTTATCTAAGTAACTGAACATTTGAAAGAATCCTTTGTTTACCTTCATTATGAAGGCAAGCAATTAGTTTTTAACGAACCCTGAACTTTAACTTTTAAATATTGAATAGAAATTATGACGATTCTTGCTGGTCTATTTGGAAAATCTAATAATATGATATAAACACTTAATTAAAAATTAAAATAAATGTGCTTTGTATACCATCATACCACCCACATAAAACACTGTGTGTAAGCGTAACCATCTAAAACGAGTTTAACAATCAATGTTAGTAAATTAGTAATTTCGCAGAAAAATAACCATTATATTATATAAGAACACAAAATGGCCCAAGGTTCTCTTCACATACAACATAAAACTATATTACAGCCTAAATTCAAAATTGGACTAAATCGTAAAGATGAAACCTTTGTTGCGATGTTAATAAAGGAGTTCTGTTGAACATTAAAATTTATTGTTCTTATAATTTATGTATCTCTATGTTATATTTTCTATACATAAAATATAACACAAATCAGTACAATCAATCTTTATATGGTTGTGGCATGTGATATTAATGGGATATAACGCAACGCTGTTATTTATATAGATACGTTTCGTTCGTTGAGTTTAGTTTTTTTCATTATGCCTGGAAATTCGTACAGGCTACTAAAATGAATTAAGCTAAACACAGCTAAGGGTTTTCGTATTTTGTTTTGACCTGAATTTGGGATGACGTATTGATGTTAAGTTTTCACTATTAATTTCCTTTAAGCTCCTTACCATTATGTCAAATGTTGCTCATTTAAACAGGACAAAACGAAGACCTTGACCAGGGCGACTGGCGTTTTCGTTGTGCTTCGTTTTGATGCCTATTTCGTATACGAAATCGGAGTTGTTCTGAATCCATCAAGATACGACGGCAAACAATCTGTGTATGAGGGCTGAGAGCAGGGTGAGGGAATTGCGCGTTTAGTGACCACTTATGTGACTGATTCACAAAATACTGACCGTGTAGCCAAACTGAAGAAATTCCAAACTGTGGAAAGTGACTCGTGGATTCAGACACTTTGGGAACACGAAATCAAAGTGCAGGCCCAAAGGAGAAAGGCGGAGGTTCGTAAGATTCTAATGGCAGTTCGCAAAATGAGTGTATCGAAGGGTAGCAATACGGACCACAACCTCGATAGAATCAAGCTACTCTACCCTTTGGTCAATGAATCGGAAACGCCTTTACCAAGGACATGGAGTCCTAAGGATAAATTTAATTTCATTGGGCTGTCCCAAAACAATTTACGCGTTCACTACAAAGGTATGTATCATTTCGTGTACTTTAAAAGTGTAAATTGATATACAGGTGGCTTATGCCATCCGTAAAATTTATTTATAGCTTTGTCCTACTTGCTAGTGGACTAATAGTAATAGTAGGTATTATAGTTTATTATAATAATTACTAATTTGTAGTGTTATTCAACTTTGTATTACATAATTTAGCCCACTGCGACTGCACTGTTTCACTGTTTCTAATTTATAAAATCTATTATTGATTGAAAGCCAGTTAAGCCATATATTATCACAAATGTTGATCTGTTTCATGTGTACCAATAATCGAAATGAACATTTTAAGCGTAAAGATATGGATAAAACGATTATGCTGACTAACAGCTTATCATTATTTAAATCATTTCTTGTCCTATAATTTTAATGTGCTAAAATAGGTTCGTAATGAAATGGTTCGTAAATCTCTGTTAATAAGTATTTAGATCTGTATGTGTATAGATCATCGTTTGATGGGAATGTATGGCATAACCACATAATTATTAATTCACAGGTCATGGAAAGGGACATAAGGATGCTGCAAGTGTTCGAGCCACACATCCTATTCCTGCTGCTTGTGGTTTATATTATTTTGAAGTCAAAGTAGTATCTAAAGGACGAGATGGGTATGTTTAGTTGTCTATTGTAAATATTAGATATTCAGTTATGCCCTTACGTGTTTTCAGCGTATATCTATGCACTACTGATTATTGATGATTCTTGCTAACTGCTATAAGTAACTAAGTATTTTATTTTGTACAAGAGTTTTATAAAAATTTATGTACAATATTGTTCTGGTCTGCAGCTACATGGGAATTGGTCTGTCAGCATCTGGAGTAAATATGAATCGACTGCCTGGGTGGGACAAACATTCCTACGGATATCACGGAGACGATGGACACAGTTTCTGCTCTTCTGGTACTGGTCAACCATATGGACCGACGTTTACAACCGGCGATGTCATTGGTTGTGGTATAAACTTGCTGGACAATACGTGTTTCTATACGAAGAACGGACATCATCTCGGAATAGCCTTTACAGATCTGCCTGTAAATATTATTGCTTTTTATTACTGCATAATGATGATGATTACTGATGATTGAAGAATACAAGAGTGAATAAATGTCATTCCAGACTATTCCAGACTTTTCCGGAGATTATAAATAGATACTAATAATATTATATATGTACCTATACTTGTCCTAACCAGTTCAATATCCATAATCCATATTAAGGTACATGACAGTTCAATCGTGTTCAAAATGACGCGAATATCGTTTTGTCCTTTGATTTCAATGTATGTAATTTATGCCACTACTATACCAGTAGTATTACTTAATTGTCCATCGAACTTCACGAAATGTATATCCTTAAAGAACACATTTTATAATTAACTTTCTAACCAATTATTTTCCTACTAATATAAGATTTCAATTAACTTGGAATGATAATTAAAGGCCAGATTTGAGATGCGGTCTCTCTTCATGTTCACTTTTTCTATGTAAATAGTATTCGTCATCATTATCTAGGAGCGTATATACTGGTGATAATGTTCAAATGGATAAATCTAACTGATAAACATTTGTATGTAGCCTAATCTTTACCCGACCGTTGGTCTACAAACACCTGGAGAAATAGTGGACGCGAATTTCGGCCACCAGCCTTTTGTATTTGACATCGAAGATATGATTAAAGAACTTAGAGCAAAAACCCGACTGACAATACACAAATACCCTATTCCTGACTCTTACAGAAATTGGGAAGGCATCATGAATAAGTAAGTATGGGAAATGCCTGGGCAGACAATTTACTTTATAACTTATTATTGTGTTCTTATGACCTAATGCTAGGTTAGGTACTTGGATCGCATACCGTATACCGTATACTTACTTCATAATAATATTAGTTCTTCCTTCATATTGATTACATTGTTGGCAATGCATTTCTATACTGATTATAATAATATTGGAAGTACTTGGACTAGTAGTGTAACTTGTAATCAAGTTACACAAAGTTATATTATTATTACTGGTTATGAGGGAGATTTTAATATCTTTTGGTAGAAGGTAGCTGTGTTGTTTTAACTGGTGGGTGGTGTAATGTTTAAACTTTGCTAAGCTCTGCTGCAGTCTTTTTTCTGAGTTCCCGACCT
The DNA here is from genome assembly GCA_019776505.1 of Tomocerus nigrus. Classification (NCBI taxonomy): domain Eukaryota; kingdom Metazoa; phylum Arthropoda; class Collembola; order Entomobryomorpha; family Tomoceridae; genus Tomocerus; species Tomocerus nigrus. Next base: position 5,968 of record JABASI010001115.1, read on the forward strand.
AACTTTTTTCTGTTAAACCCTTAGAATGGTGATGTCATATTTGGTTCACCATGGCTATTGCTCAACTGCTGAAGCGTTTGCCAAAACTTGTGGTCAAGCTGTTGCGGAGGACTTAGTATCCATGCAGAACAGACAAAGTAAGAAGTGATTTTCCAAACCACTTGACATACATGTAATAAAGTCACTTATGTGTAAACCTTTGTTTAAATTTCAGAAATTCAACGATTAGTTTTAGAAGGTCACATTTATGAGGCAGAAGAAGAGACGAAACAGCTATACCCGAACCTGCTTGAATCCAATTCGGACTTACTGTTTATGCTCCGCTGCCGTCACTTCGTAGAGTTAGTGGGCCAGTCAATGACTCGTAAGAGCAAGCCTGTGGAGGAGATTAAAAATCACCCAGATGCTCATGAGAATAATGTATGCAATGGAGATGCTTGGAAGGAATCTCAGCACGAAAAAAGTGGTGCGCGAGGGAATGCTTGTGAAGATATGGAAGTAACGTATACAAATGGATATCAGAACGGCTGCAATGATGATATGGGTAAATAAATCTATGGAGGAACTTATTCTTTCCAACGTCATTAGTCATTACTTAAGTGCTAATATTTTTGTTTTCCCTTTATGCTGCGTAAGTAATAATGTAACTCTACCGCTTCCTATGTATTAATCTTTGTTGTGTGTGTAGATGTGGAAATTTCTTCAACGTCTTCCTCGGTTAAAAAGCCAATCCCAACAAGCTCCTCCAATTCGTCTCTGCATTCTCACTCTGAGACGGACTCGTGCAATGGAGACTCATCAACTAGTAATAGTAATCACGGAAATGGATTATCCAATGATGTGTCTACCAGTAGTAATGGAAGTATAGGTGCTGCTACTAATGGAAAAGTAGTCAAAGGAAGTCACAGTGCTTCAAATTCGTCTCCAACGACGAACGGAATAAGTGCCGTCGAGCAGTTGTTACAAGTTGGACGGGAATTACAAGCCTTGAGTGTGGCCATGAGAAGAATCTACGGGTACAATGAAACAAACAAGAAGTTGATGGAAAATGCTTTTAGTCTTCTTGCTTACGCCGACCCGTGGGACTCTCCGGTTGGATGGCAGTTATCACCCAGACAGAGAGAGCCTGTTTGTGCTGCTTTGAATTCTGCAATTCTTCAGAGCATTCAGTTGCCTAGAACTCCGCCACTTCAGGTAGCCCTTAATCATGCCCACCTTTTATTGTCCCAACAAGCCAGATCTAGCTTGGGGGCTTGTGCCTTTGTTGATCTCGACATGCAGGCCGATGTCAAATAATGACCGGCTATCGTCCTTAGATTTTGAAAATTTTTTCATTATTTCAAATGCTAATGTTACAATTAGATATTAGCACCTTTAGGACGTAGAGTAGTACAATAATCAGCACAGATTCATATTGGACAGAACAGACAAACTGTCTTCAGTTTGTATCTGGCTGTAATATTAATTCAGCTGTATATTGACTATGAACATCCAAAAGCAGTTATTGACGTGTACATATAATTGTAAGTATAGTGTCAGTTCGTATTTCTCTGGTAATGAGTGTGTTTGTGTGCTGTATATAAAACACAGAGCAATATTTGAAGAATTATTGTACATAGAATCCAGAAATTGTTGCCACACTCTTTGATTTGTTAGGTATGGAAAATAAGACATAATTTTTTGGAACTCCTGTAAATAGTAATTGCCTGATGTATATTTAACTAGTACTTAGTACGTCATTATCATTTCGAAAAGATCCTTTTTGACATTCATCAGGCTGATATCAATAACCAGGTTTGTATAAAACCCAGTTATTAATCACGACGTTTAGTGATCGTATTGTCAAAAAATCGTTGTGTAAAATTCAGTTGCAGTAAATTAAACGAAATTATATGTTACTTGAAATTGGCAAATTGATTTAAATTCAGCAATAAATAGATCTATAGTAAAAGTGTTTATTTTTCAGTTTTAAATTAAATTTAAACCGTTCATAGATTCAATAGTCATGCGGTGTTCTTTTTGCTTGAGTATTTACAGACAACTGGCAACTTATCTAAATAGTTCTTTATGAAAACGATTTGGGTATAGAGTCGCCTTTATGACGGCGAACTAATAGAAACTGATAAAAGCACTTTTTGGAGTTCGATGAAAGTTATGCGATTACGCCTAAAAAGATTGAAGCTGAATTTGAATGATACAGTAATTATATCATTGTCAGCAATAACTTGTCGTTGTTTGTGTGAAGTATGTGCTTTCACACTACCTATATAAATTGAAGCTTATATCTGATGACTAGCTATACAGTTCGCAACGAAACAATATAAAAAAGATATTAAGGATTCTATATAACTTGTAGCACTGTTTTTCTTACTATCGATAAGCTACTGGGGTTTAAAAATCACAAATTGAATATGTGATGCAACGAGTGAAGCGAATATCACTCGGGGCTATATGTGTATATATAATATAAAAACTAGATTAATAATAGCAGATTTGTCTTATTAATCTTAATTTCTTTAAGGTAATGTAATACTACTACTCAGTCATGTCATGTCATCTTCTCAATACCAATTCAACTAACAGTCTCCGTCTGTCTTTTTACCTCATTAAAAGCTGATTAGTACATATTATTACTTATGAAGTTGGGTCATTATAGCCAACAATGAATTGTTGGAACGTTAACACAGTCCCATAGAGTCTTGAGAATTTTTGTACTTGTATGGCCATTTGCCAAACTGATGTGTACGTACATAAATATTAACTACATAGCTAATTAGTGAAAATATTATTATATAGAGGTTTGTTAGCTAATTATTCGTGAAGTGCAGTAACAAAAAACGTCGGAATGAACAGTGAACCAGCTTTCTTTCAAATTAAAAAGACTTACCTTTTTCCGAGAGGTCAAACTAGTAAATGAAATGGAATATTGATAATAATAAATAATCTTAATGCTAATACTAATGCTACAGACTTAAACTCTAGCTGAACACTTCTCATTGTGTGTTTTGATCATGTTCATTTTATTGTTTCTTATTGAGAAATTGTTTATCGTTGTGCTATCTAAAGTAGTGGGTAATTGTGTTTATGTTATCGATGAGTTTTACATATTTTAAGATGTTTAGTAGAACTATCTCAATTTTCAACAAAGCTGCAAAACAAATGTGATTAATGTTTTTATTACTCATTTCAGTTTCAATAAGGTTAACATAAGAAAGTTGAGCGTGCTTTTGATTTCAGGTTTTGCTTTACGTATTAATTACGGGACAGATAGAAGCTCATTAATTTTACAAGGAAAAATAATTACGGAATGGCTGATTGTTGTCGTTTGTGGTTTGATTATGTCAGTTTCTCAATTATGATAAGTCTATGCATGAATAATGAATTCATTATTTATATTATTTCTAGAGCATGTGCATGAAGGAATTATAAATAGTAGAAGTGCTACGGTTAGTTATACCTTGTTAATATTTTTGCTTAAATTGTGTCGGGCTCTTCGTCTTATTTGTTATGCAAAGAATAAAATTGAAGTGATTTGTGAAGACCCTTCACTTCATAAACTTTAAATGGATTTACATTACAGGCAGTTATTAAATGGATTTTAAAATTTTTTAGTGCACACAAATGTGTATATTGTACTATGTAATTACAGTGATAGTCTCAATCGCATAGGATACCTAAAATGTAATGTCGTATCAATAACAGAGAAAGCAGGAGAAAGGTTAATTCAAGTTCTCTAATGAGATGGAGAGAAAGGCCGTACAATTACAAATCGTAATTACATACATTTCTAAAGCAAATGAGATGAAACACAAACAATAATATTTGAAGAAAAACTGTCATAACCTTATGGTTATGTGGTACCCCTCCTAGAAAAATCAACATATGGGTCGGGTATAAGATGGAAATAATGAAGGAAGCCCCTAATATTGAAAAATATATGCAAAAACTCATTAAAAACGATTTCAGGGTGTGGAAAATGACATAATAGTGAAACAAGTTGAAAGAGAGTTATCATCAAGTAAAAGTTTAGGAACGGTTAAGTTTGAAGTGACATACTCTAGCAAGGGATTGTTGCAACTTAAGTGTGTGAGCAGATGACAGTGTCAGTGCCACGTCATTAGGTAGATGGATACTAGAGATAAGATGGTACAGTAACTAAAGTTGTATTGTGGAGTAGAAAGCCAAATGTCTCGCTTACACAACTGTTACGATGTGATGTGACCGTGAGTGTCGTAAGATCCCAATCTTAGCTAACTAACGAATACTAAACTGTTGTTAGTATATCTGAGTACTTAAATAGTTTACTATGTACTACAGTTACATTAAAATAAGTACATAGATAGTTGCGATACTGTTATGTAATCCACCGATGCTGAATTTGACGTTGTAGTAAGTCTTGTACACCTGTCATTCATGTCATGCTACTACTGCTAAACATTGTCTTGTAAAATCTTACTTTTGCTTTATGGAATTTCGGTTCTGAGTTTTGGATACTTTATATCTCTTCAGTTATTTCCTCCTTATCTTAAAACAATGATATCTAAATTGATTAGTCGACTCGGTAAAGTTATAATTTCTTTTTAAAATGTAGATGTAACTTCCCTGCTAATTAAATTCATGGGATTAAAATATCTAAAATTATGTATGCAGTATGGTTTCGAGGATTATAATGAATTTGTAGCTGAAAATAATATACCTAACATGAAAATATCTCTGCCCGTTCTAAATATTGTTACACTATTATTAACCAGAAGAGACACATACTAATTAGTCTTATAATCTTACATTGGTTGGAGCAAGTAAACATTTTTGCCCTCGAATACTTTTACAGTAAATGACATTTCTAAATATGGTGGCAAATATTAATGATATTTACGTCACTGTACTCAACCTTAATTAATTCTCATTGCTAACATTCGAAATTGTTCTTTTCGTTGTAACTTTGTAACTAGTACAGAACTTACCAAGTTACCATGTACATGCTATAGCCACGCCATATTATGCCTAACTTCTATACCTGTAAGCAGGGTGTACTCTTCTAATTCCAAATGTCAGAGTGTATGTATTTACGCTATTTATACCGAACAAGGCATCGCATTATGGGAAAACGACTTAAATATTATCGCAATTAGATTTTAGCCTGTTGTAAACTGGACAAATCTTGTTTTAATTCTCTAGTGATTAGTGGGAGACCACATTAACATATTGTTGCTGATGAAAGAGGCTAACTTTAACATGTATATCAAACTGCAATAATATAAACTTATGCATTATGTGAATGTCAGTGAATAGATATTTACAAACGTGGAGCAGACATCTACATTTTAATTTAATAATATCGAAAATGCCTTGTATGCATTGTACAGTGTACAGATATGTAGGAAGATTTTGTATCATTATTATTATATCTGATGTACACAATTCTTTGTACAAGTCTCACAAAATTACTAATTATTATGCATGCAGTCCAGTTTAGTGCACTGCCTCCGTGTATTGTAGTAATGAACCAGTCGAAATTGTTGAGATGATGGGAAGAGTTAAGAAACATGTAGAGAGAAACCTTGTACTTAAGTTTGTGCAGTAGGCAGAAGTTGTTTTAGATTTTACATGGAACTGTGAAACGACGGGACAAGGCAGGGCAATAGGCATGTACAACTCCATTGTACAAGATAAGTAAGGCAATTTGATATGATAGACCAGAAATCAGTAGTCAGTTGAGTTGTACTCTTTCTTATATTATTATGTTTTGTGTACATTAGAGCAAGCGACTACCGTGGTTTGAAAATGAACAAGTTACATAATGTGTATCGTAGAGTAGATGTTGTGTCCTGAGACGATAATCTGAAACGAAATGAGATATGATATTAACGGATATAGCAATGTCTCTAATCTGTATCATATGCGTATACCCATACATTACAATTACATATACTTGTTTACAATTAATAGGAAGTAAAAAGTTAGGTATGCAAGGTACACATTATTAAATAGTATAGAGCTGGCTCGGTAATCTGCTAATCAGGTTGATTTGCTACTTGTAAGGTAGTAAGAATGGGATTTGGTTTTGAATTAGTTGCCCCTATATAAGAATTATATTAGCCATGGGATTTAATTCACTGTGCTTGCGAAATGCAAGACGTTAATTAAAAAGTTCATTGTTTCAATTGAGTTGGATCAGTACGTAGTAGTATGGCTACAGAATATTTGCATAGTAATAGTTTGGGAAGTGGATTGAGAGTAATCACAATAATAAATTAATACTGAATCAATTGACTTTGTACTAGAGAGTAGTAGTATGACACTGAGAGAAGTAACCATTATTTTGTATTGCGAATTTCCTTACCAGTGCAAAAATGATTTCAGTTTCGATTGTCTTTATTTGGTCAATGAGATGCAAATAGTTTTGTTTGTTTCTTCATTTGCATTTTAGAAGCGTTGTAACGGCTGGTCATTGAAAAAATGTATGGCAAGTCAAATGACACTTTGAGAAATGTAATGTAATTGTAGCTGTAAACGTGTAAATGTAAACCAATTGAATTAATATATTGCTTTGATTCGAGGGTAAATACTAGCGGATTTACTCTACTTACCTAGAGCAAGTATTGTTGACAAGACATTACATATTGTTATGTACCTATACATGGGTCGTTCTACATAATATACTATTCTCTGTAAATATTATTATTAACTTTGTAAAAGTGTAAAAATGTATTGTATTCTTCTGTCTACCAAGGATGTTTCCACTATCATTTTGTGGATTATGATAAATTGAATATATTATTCTGTATTTGAGTGAAGTATTTGAAGGTAATTAATTAGCATGTAAGCGCATTAAGTAATATAATATAATTCATTAATAAAACCAAAAATAACAAAAAACCTTTTAAAAGATAGAGATGTAGGGTGGGCGTTGCGTTCAGAATCAATAATAAGATCAGTTTGGATTGGAATGCGTATTGCGTATTATGACTATATATATATCGTACGCGCATACTTTACATTATTGTATTGTTAAGTTACATACATAATATGTATTACCTACATGCCTATAATAAACCGAATAAAAATTAACGATTCAAAGACTTGTTTGAAGGTTGTCTTATCATTTCTGTCATTCTCTATTCCATATGATAATTACAAGGGGTTAGTATATTGTATCAGATTTTTCTGCTACAGATACACAACATTATTCTGGCATTGACAACGTTTTTTATGACAATGATCCTTATCTCCTCTTTCGATCATCATTTTCAACAATGATCCATATCCTTAAATTTTTAATCTTATGCAGGTAAGTACCTCGTGTTATGGCCTACAATTCCGCAATCTTCAACTATCCACATCGCCTATGTAAGATATAACCTGTTGTACTATATTAAAAGAGGTTAGTGTACGTTTTTTGGTAGGCAATGTACTCTCATAAGTCTTCTCTTGTTGTTTATTAGATAGTCGTACTACGAGCAATTGACTGACAAAGACAGGTGACTCCATTTTACTTAACCTTGCCACTGGTAGTAACACAAAATTCATCGGAATTAACGTCTTGTCAAAATTGTTACGTATATTTGTGCATATCTTACACAAACATACAGAAAATAATAAAAAATAACAAGTTAGTAGTCTCCTACTAACTGATTTCAGTATTTTATGCTTTCCAAAGGAATCCAATGAACGTTTATAATTACGAATATACAGCGATAAATAAATTAGCTTTTCAAAAAATGATTTCAATGTGAGAGTGTATATGAACTATTTGTAATATGAAGTACCCAGAGAACTACTGTTTGCTACATGACATTTTTCTGATTAATTGTAATTTATGTGTGTAGTTGTGTACATACTTATCATGCAGTAGATGGTATAATTTTAGTAACTTGGTGGCATTTCACAGAATTTATATTAGAAAAGGATGAATGGGCAATATATAAGTGAATACTATATACCAATTGCATATTGCAAAGTACCTAAAGGGGTAATTTAGAATTGCTAACTGACAACTGATAAGTTAGTGTTCGTCTATTTAAAAATGGCAGCTTAGTAAAAGTTAGAGATAAGCGATGGGTGGACATGGGGAAATACTAGCAATGTAAAACTTGCGCCATCATTACAGTCTCATTATTATATTTTGTTCAATTACTATTGAATGTAAGGTACAATATCTCCGTACATAATCATTACATTATTGATATTACTGCTAACTTTCGTAACGAATTTACATAGGTATGTGTCTATCATTCTCATAATATTTTATGAGTCTTTGTGTATATTAGGTATAATATTAAATATGTAGTATATTAATATGTTATGCATGCACCGCACGTGTAAGTAAAAATATTCATATCACAAAGAATCTTTAAACTTCAAACGGGTAAAAGGGATTAGAACTTCAGTGAAAATGTCTAAAATACTAAGGGCTTTAGTGCGAATGCGAAGTGCATGGTTATTGGAAAATACATTACCTATATGTATCCTGTAAAATATCCAATACATACTAGTATGTGACATTATCTTCTGCAATTTATGTAAAAGACTTATAAACAAGTCTCTTTGTCGTCATCATTATTTATGCGGAACAGTGTGTAGAAAGTTAGACGTAAACAAGTAAATGTTCATTAATGATAACGTAGGTTTTAGGCATAGCACATACAATGGCATAATTCAAATGTATATGTGTAAATATCATGTAGAATGTAGATTTGGGTACATAATAGATGTACAGATGTATGTATAATTTGCTGGAATATGAAAAGAAATAATAATACCTATACGAAGAACACGGAAATGCATGGGTAAGAATTTAGGAACTACTTAAGAAGGTAATTGTATATCATATCGAAACTTGTAAAATCTAAGGCGTAATAAGGGTTGAAAATATGAATGCCTAATACATGTTTGGTCTCTTGCTGGTAATACGTAGGATTTTGACCTCCAATGCAATGGTTCTACTGAAAAGTCCTACAGAATATAACACATGGACTGCGTAATGCCGTGCCAGCCTAGCGTACGTGCATACATAAAGAAGGATATTATTTCCTGAGAACTATAGAAAAACAATGTTCTTGGAAAAATATAATCGCCTAAATGATGTCCATTCGTACTACAGGTCATACATAACATACTGCATGTCCCTTTATAACCTTTTCGGTTTATATGATTTATATATTACCAATGCAAACTTTTGCTGTTCTCTTAATCTTATATGTAAACTTTTTCCATTGTCTTTTATGGGAACCTTTGCGTAGTGTCTTTAAAGACATCCATGCCTAACTCACTTAGAAGCAATAAAATTCTTTCTTTGTACTCCATCGTGTCAAAAAAATGAAATAGAACTGGAGAATTTGTGGTTTGTCTCATATAGAAAATATTTTCCGGGGAAAAAGGTGGCGGCAGCATACAATAACGCGCCAAGCAGAGAAGGCTATAACCGTCCGTTGAAAAGTTCCTTTATACTATGTGAAGTCACTTATGCATTATGATGTAAAAGTAACTTACCTCTCTGTTACATACAGATAGAATGATACTCGCATGTACTTCGTTTATATCGAATATTACTGCGTTCGTATATAGTATATACCTACACAACGACAACATGCCTATATCTATATCATATTTGTATAGATATCATCATCGGAATCATCGAGGGTGCATACTGCATAGGGCAATCATGATACTGTACTGTCGGTACTGGTAGTGAATAAGCATGGAAGCATAAAGAGAAAAGGGAGAAAGAGTGCTAACGAAAATTTAACCGTCACATAAAGTCCGGTTTTTAGTTGTTGATGTTTGTTTATGTTAGGTGAAGGAAGTTTTGATTGTGTGTTATGTGACTATGTGAGTGAATTTGGCTGAAGCAGAATCACTTGATGGCTAAAAGCTGCACTCTCTTTTTTCTTTAGCCTTCTCAGCTTTTTCTCATCCAACAAAATGTTCAATTCATTTCTCTTCTGCTGACAGGCCCAGAGAGTTGATATTTCATTCCGACTCTCTTTACTCAAAGAGCGTAGATATAGAGCAGTGCAAGAGTCAGTCAGACAGTGTTGCTTGCGTGGGTGCTTGGTTTGGTACTGGGTGTTACTCGCTATCCTTGTTGCGTGGTTTACCCGGCTAAAATTTCATTACTTGACTTATTCTACTCCTACAGAAAACTATACAAATTTTAAAATATTCACTTATTATTTTGCAACACAACTGTCAGTGATTACACTCCAAGTCAACGTTGTTGTTGTAGTTCTTACATCGTAGTTCATCCTTTCTGTTTTTGGGACGTTAAAATAGCACTGGAATCCTTAGTTGCCACCAGCATAATATTTTCTGTTGCCAGTTCCCGGAAATACTGATTAATTTGGAAAATTCAAAACCTAAGACTTAAATAAGGCAAATTTTTGTTTTTGTGTTGGTAAGTTCAAAGTTTAACTGATCTGTCATTATTTATATATTTTTTGGTGTTAATTCTATTTCCATCTGACATCTGAAATCCAGTGATTCTGCATTCTTTGTTCTTGCAATTAATTGCCATAAACCAATCTATTCTGAACTATGAACTAGAAAGAAGGATATTTGCTGTGTTTAATACTTTATATGACCTAACTGAATCTGATGTCTGGATGGAATTTGGATATCAAATGGAATGACCAAGGAAGAAAGAAACGTTAACATTGATGGAAATATTTAGTAATAAGTGCGTAGAGAAGTGAACCGTGAAGTGAACAGTTAAGTGACCCTTCTACTTCTGACGAAAAGCAAACAGCGAAGTGTCGGTCAGTCATCAGTGGACTTGTCTTTTAGAAGATCAACTCAAATGACAAATTGCTTGGTTGACAGCTTTAAGATTTCTAACAGCAACCCGAATAAGGACCAGGAAACGTCCAGTAGTTGAGGTAAGAATAATTTATTTATTCATTCTCAGCTATTGTATTGTGTGTAGAAATTGAAATAACTTACTTCTGTTTAAAGATTTTGGAAAATAATATGTATTTGGTATTGTACTAAAATTAAAATTTAGCTAAATGGCAATGTTTGGTTATTACGGGCAAATGGATCCCCAAAAATATTTTCTAAGTTTCTACACAATTTGTACCCAAAATGCCAAATTTTTTTTATTGCAGATCTACACGTTTCAGAGGATTTGGAGTCGATTTTGGGGTGGTCATTTTTGTGGTTGGGGAATGCTACCCGCATTGGGGGTGTTAATTATTATATCTGATTTAGGTAAGAAAAAGTGCGGCAAATCGGATGAGATGACTTTCACATATCTGAGAATGAGCCAGAATTGAGGATGGCCTCTCACTGTCACAAATATAACATATAACCTAGTTACCCCCAATGGGGGAAGTGTTCCCCAACCACAAAAATGACCACCCCAAATCGACTCCAAATCCTCTAAAACGTTCAGATGTACAATTAAAAAAAAGAAATTTTTGTTACAAATTGTGACAAAACTTTAAAAATATTTTTGGGGATCCATTTGCCCGTAAGTAAATGTTTTTTGTGTCTATAATATGATTAATATCAAAGAAATTAACACAGTTTAAGAAAGAATGGAAAAAGTATTTCAAGTCATCTACTATATGTATGTTTTATTAAATTCTAATTATTGTGAATAAAAGTAATTAGAGAGGTGTTAGTGTAACTGACTGACGTACGTCAGTACATTATTCACATTAACTTCAAACCTTACGTAAGATTTGAAGTTAATGTGAATAATGTAAAATGTAACTCTTCAAGCATGTATCTAATGTGCAATCTATAGTCTGTCTTCAGTCCTTCACTATACAAAAGGAAAGACTTGTAAGTCTTAAGAAAACAAAGTAAACTTTGTTTCCTAATTTAGAATTGGAATTCTCCAATCAATTCAGTGCAGGTTCGAGGTTTGGAAGTCTGTGTATAATTCTGGGCATAAGCATGTTGTTTTTATGTAGCCCAATTTACCTATCATCTCATCAGTATCAGTATCAATCAATAGTCAATAGACAAGGCAAGAAAATGCAAAATTGACTAAACCTTATTTGTGATCTAATAATGTTCAGTTCAACCAATGTAAATCAAGAAACTTTTTAGATGATTTGTTTCCAGACAAACGCAAAAGATTTCTTTGTAGCCAGTGAGTGCAAATTGTGCCGTCAGTAACACTAATGAGAAGCATGACGAAGTTATGTCATAATATAGTATAAATATAAATAAATCTTAAGAGTTTGGAGAATAATGTATATATGTGTCTTTGCTATCTCTATGAAATAAATATAAACATAAATCGAGATGAAATTAGGCAAACTTACAGTACACAAACAGTCAACATAGTGTGTCTGTGTCCTGTGACTCTTGCACTTGTGTCAGGTCCTCAGTATCTGGGTGTAAGGCTATATAAATAATATGACATGCTTGGTTTAGTTATCATTAAGTGACCCACTGAAAAATTCTATTTTATTTCAGCGTTAAAAGTGCAGAGGCTTTTAGTCAATACATGAGAATGAGAGTGTTTTGATCTGTGTAAAGTAACATACCTAGTAACATTGGTACTATTGGTAGTACATCTTGGGCATGGATAAGAGAAGGGAGAGACTTCGGTTCTAATTGCCTGAATTACACAATTATATTCCTAATTATAATTATACTAGTTATAATACTTCCGGGTTATTATACATTATACCACACTTCTACAAAATAGGAGTTGCTAGTTGCAGGGTTGGTCCATGAAGCGAAATGGTTATCTATGCTTAGTTAGGTTTTTAAGTTAGTTTTAGTGGTTTAATTTGCAATTTTAAAAAAAGTTTAGATTTGAACATATACAATTAAAAACATTTTCTAGATTACCATTAGGCATTTCTTCTCATTTTGCCTTGCATAGAAATTACGAAAATAATATGGTGTGTGTAAAAATGTGATTTATGGAATGGATGATTACATTTGATGTATTAACATATTTTGACATTACGCTACGCTACATCGGAAAATATCCTAATCCAATCATCCATGATCTTTGTCTCGAGTCTCGAGTCTCAATCTCAAGATTACCAGGCCCGCGTGCCGTGATAATAATTTTTCAGATAAAGATATGATTTATAGTTAGCTAATTGTAAAAGATCAAGTACTAGCCTAAGATTTCGCCGGAAATATTATGTCTACTCTATTTATAGTAAAGTGCACTGCACACCAAATTGAGATAATTTCATTTAGTTAACTAGTCATTTTCATTATCAGTTATTTATAGGGAACTAATGGAACAATGTTATCCGCCGATTGTAGAGCATAACACGAGATTTACTCCTTAAAAAGAGAAAAAACTTTCAGGAAAGTATAGAATTTGTAAGCAAAAGAAAGGGTGTGCTGCATGTTGCATGCTATTGCCAACTTGAGTCAATGCTAATGGTAAGTGTGTGGGTTTTATGGCATCTCCTGCATGACATGACTCTCCCACTTGGACGTTCGTTCGGGTATAGCCACCGTTTCGAGAAGTAGTCGGATTTACCCGGGATGGGCGCTTTCTTTCTTACGTATGTTCATCCCTTCCTACTGACTGCCTATGTTGTATGTAAACTTACTGTTACTCGTAGTACGTAACGTACCCTACTTGTACTTATCCCTTTTAAGGCATACACTATTCGTAAGCAAGTAGCATTATAGATAGTAGATAGTATAGTATAATATACTATAGGAGAGCTAGAGTAATTGTAGTCTGCACTCTCTGTACTAGTTGTTTTGTTGTGTTATTTCACTTGGACTTGTCCATTTGGTTTTAAAATTTGAGTGGAAATCCCCATAATTAATTATTATGGTAAATATACCTGAATACTTGAATTTATGCATAGAGGTATGCATTGATGTATAATCATAGTCAGTATAGAAAAGAAGACACGTGAGAAATAGTATGGTCTGCATATAGAGATGAGTGTAAGACAACAAGTTATGCATAAGGTACTATGCATAGTAGCGTATAAGTAATGTAATGATGGGTTTACGGTTTTAGCTCAGGTTTTACTTAATGTGCAAATGTAAAGTGGGCATTCGGGCATTCCATTAGTGTATCTACTATGCAGTGTTGTGTATTGCGTATATCGGTTTCCATTGTGAGCGATAGGCAGACAGGCGGCTATAGAGGTATATAGAATATAGGATTGGATAGAAGGAGTGTGCACATGTAAATTCCCGCCGTATAGTGTAGTTGTGTATACTATATTTCAATTTCACCCGTCCATAAAGCCCCATGCAATCGGTAAGGCTCGTTCCCATTTCTTGTGAACGGCACATCTCTTCTCCCCGTTGTGAGTTTCGATCCGTTGGCTGACGTCACGGGAGAGAAACCGGGCATGACACAAGCCGGAGGTGATTCGTAGATGCAGTTGCCATTAGAGATGTTAGCCCACCTCGGGTCGAACGAGCCCTGCCTTACCCGCTTCGCCTACTTGCCTAGCTTGACGGAACTGTGTGGTTCTCCCGTAGGTACTCTTCTGAACATGAACTGTATGGACTTTTCTTCCTGCCCTGCCTGATACATGCCTGCCTGCCTGTAACTTACTAACTGAGTGACTGAAGGAAACTGAACCGAACTGAGCTGGCAAGCTAAGTAAAGGAGCCTTCCCCGTCTGCGGTTTCCTTAGCCTTTCTTTCTCCATAGCACCCGAAATCCGAATCCTCCTGCTCGCTGCTCCTGCCTGTAGTGAAATACCTTGCGAACTTGGGCATATTCATATCATTCACTCACTCTCCCTGCCTGCTCCTCTTTCGTTTGCTAGTAAAGTAAGGAAGGAAGGGAATCGTCATATTCGTGTAAAGGTAGTCAGGAGAGTAGTGGCGCTGAGTTGAGTGTTGGTCGTGGTACCGTAGTAGATCTGTCTACACTGCACTGCACAGACTACACACACATAATACCCTACTCACTACTCACTCGTATAACCTGCTATGCATATACATACATGTTTAGTCAAGCCTCGCCAAAACGAAATTCAAAGGGAAATAAGCAAGACGACTAGTCTGAGTGTAGTTGAGTTGAGAGACAGTCTCGTGTCTGCTATTCAGAACCGAACGAGTGCTAAAAAGTGTATACAGTGAAGTTACGTCAAAGGAAAACGTAAACCTAGCTGGATAGTTATCTACACACACTTGTATTGTATCTCTCTCTCTCTCTCCGTGTCTTGTGTGTGCATAGGAGAGTTACCGTATTCGTCCGTATTCGTCGTGTACTATATGATATATATTATTTGTTAGAGTTTTGTGTTATCTATGTATTGCACGAAACGACACCACATCACTACTCCACTATAATACTACAAACACACAAGTACAAAACTTTCCCTGATATTCCTAAGCTTTGGCTCCTCGTATGCAATCAGTCTGATTGTGATTTGTGCACGAGCCAATAGTCATTCATTGCATTGCTCTCGCAAACATTCACAAGCCATAACTAACTCCTCTTTGTGGTCGCATTTATTTCTTGTATGTAGATTCCCTAGCATATTTGCGACTGGTTCGTGTTGTGAGAGTTGAGTGTACTAGTGACAGTTTCGAGACGTCACTTTTTGCACAATCGAGTAAAGCGAGTAGTAGTGGTAGTGTGTGCAAAAATAAATAGAGGTGACAGAGGTGTGTTTTGTGCGAAAGGCGAGCCTTTTGACTTGTATGTTACTCAGGCGGTGTTTTCCGGGTTCTTCCTATAAGTGTACCATATCCACCCACAGTTACAGACCTGTATATAAATAATAAAATAGAGAGACTAATATAATTCCTACAAGTACAAGTCAATGGCTGGGCCTATTACATAACTTTTTCAGTATACCTAATGATATTTTAAAGTTGATTGTCTTTTTGTGTCGTGTAGTCATTGTTGATAGTTAGCTAAAGCTCTGTTCGCTCCAGAAAGAGCCGAAAGAAGGAAAGGGAGTGGTCTGGTCTGGTCTCTCCACTTTCCTGAGTCTCGTATAAACTGAACTTGCACAACCTGATCTTGTTCAGTGTGAGCTTTGAAAGAATTTGCTTGGATAACTCCTATTGTGCTTATATAAGATTCGGATACGGGAGCTATTCGAAGCACGAACACCTACATAGAGCTCATAGAAGTAGGACCCCGATTGATTTCACCGGAAACTCTCATTGAGTTCTCTGTGTGGGACCCTTCCACTAATTTCAACTAGTGTTTTCCTCGGAATTTCTTGCTAATGCGAACGGGGAACTACTCTCACTTCAAACAGAAACAGCAATATTCATTATTGTTGTAAAGTTCTTCAATTTATTGACGTGAATTCTTTTCGACATGATTGTTGCCACTTAATTTCTGTTCTCTGTTGGTTTTATTGACAAGTACTATAAATTGTAACGGCCTAACGGAGTGGTTTGACCAATAGAAGTACCTAAAAAGGTTCAGTTTTTCTTCAGTTACTTAATGTACTTATATATGTGTCTTATGTGTAGCAATCTCACCTGTAGCAGCCTAATAAATACATGTGATTGAATAATATGATTATTTTAGGCGTACATGTACATTTAGTATAAGTGCATAACATAAATAGTATCACGCCCTATCAGACTCATTACGTGACATAAAGTATAAAGACAGCAAGTTTGCCAAGTTAGTTTGTATATGTAACTGATATTTTCGACTCCTACGTAATAGTCATGCACATATTATGGTCTCGCACAGTATACGCAAATTAATGTGCAACAAAAGTATAATAAAAAGATAACGAGAGGAAAAACGACAGTTTTTTTGCTGTTAAACATCAAATATTATTACTCGTACACATATCGCTCGCTCACAATCACTAAAGAGCTACGGTAAATCCAATAAAATACAAATAAAGTATTGCTCACAGAAACCAATCAGAAACAATCAGCAAGTTTATGTGAAATCTATACCAAAAAGTCATTCAATCAATTCTCCATCCAATAATATAGCATAGGAAGTTGTGGGCCGATTGCCATTAACCATTTAGTGCACTCTGAGATGCAAATCTGAGCTGATCTGTCATCGTGATGGATGAGAGGATAAGCTAATCAGCAACAGCATCAAGATATCAAATCAAGTCAAGTGAGTGTAACTCAAGTTGACTTGACGTGTTGGGAACAAGAAGACTTATAGTGAGAACGAATTGTTTTTTCCGCTACAGATAGTTGCTTCGGGTCTGTGACTCACAGACACTACTGCACACACACTACTGTGTATGTTTTCTGTTGTCTGAGTCTGGATAATAATTATCATAGCCATAGCCTTCCACTTACCGTATAATATTTAAAGCATCAGTCAGTGTACTCTTTAAGTGATTTAACATTCGTTTTACAACATTTTATGGTAGCGTGTACTATAAGTATAAGTCGTCCTTACCGTTTCGAATTTCTCATATAATACTTAATTACGTGTATACATGTTATACAATTTACACTGCATATTTATTATTATTATTATTAGGTAGCAATTGTAGGTTGTAACTTCTTCGACAAAATGTTCACCGTAAAGCTAATCGTTCGTTTTGTTTTTAACTTGCAGAGAAAGACGGAGGGGAGCCGAAGAGAAAAGTTGAAATTGTATTCTAATTGGAGTTATAACTGGATTCATATTGCACTCCATTAGACTGTATTAGTCTGTTCCTTACCAAAAAAGGACTGCTCTGTTATCTAACTGCAAACAACGGCTACGTTTACATAAATTGTTGTGAGAGTGGTCTGGTCGTTCAGCTATCTCTGTGAAGAAAAATGGGTTGCGCAGTGTCATCCGAAGAAAGGGCCGCCTTGGCACGGTCCAAACTCATCGAGAAAAATTTAAAGGAAGATGGAATGAAGGCAGCCAAAGACATCAAACTTCTCCTCCTTGGTAATGTTTCAAAAATCATTTGTCTTTTGTTTATCATCATTGAAACGAAGGAATGCCTAGAGTCGTCTTAAGACGATATTTATCTCGTAGTCTGCACCAATTACACATTGAACTCAAATACTCAAATCCGATCCTCTGTCTCTTCGCGTAAATACTTCCGATAAGTAGAGTTTAATTGTCTAAAGTCGAAGGAATTTAAATTGTAAATTCATGGAGCTGTTATATAATATAATATGTATATAGGTTTAGTTGTTAGTTCATCTCAGATTCGTTTATTGACAAGAGTGAACGAAATGTACACATGTCTTAGTCTTATGTTTGACAGTTTTACAGAATAAATTAAGTACATCTCGCTTTAAATGCCTGACGGAAAGAATTTATACTAGGCAAAATTCTTACGTATTTACAAATGTATTTTTCTGAGGAGAGGAAGCATGATTGTAGGTAGGTCTAAAAGCAAAATGAACTTCCACATTGAAATATTATTATACTACTCATTGTAAATTCTAATGTTGCATTGCATTGCAAAATTGCAAGGGAATAAACACGTTTTCTTCGTAGTATACGTATCATTTATTAGTGGATTGTGTCATGATGAGAACTTACATACACATGTGTTTATATACTACAAACAGCCATTAGTTGGCTTTCCTATTAACAATATTATTATCATCTGCTTCTATTTATTCTACTGTTTAAATCCCGTCTCCAATTCTCAGCTCATCTTTGTCGAAAGATGAGCCAAACTGTAGACGCACTAATCCCTACAGTTTTTTATTTCGGCTTCTCATACTTCAATGCTTCATACTCAGTCTCATCTCAAAGCAATTCAAGCCTAGAAGAACCACTTATACTGTAGCATATTATAAGCATATTTAAGCACATCCCATTCGTCAATCAGCACTCAAGAAACACAACACACACAGCATATGTTGTAGCTATTTCTCAATTTAAAAATCATTTATATACGCAACTCGTAATATCGTACATCATCGTCATCGTCTTCGGGTTATGTAAAGAGACATGCTTTTTTATTCGCTATGTCTGCTACTTGCTACTTTGCAACTGTCACCTCTTCATTCTTCATTTGCAGTTTTGGCATGTTTGGTTATTTGATTATATGTATTCGTCCAAATCTCGGTAACCTCTTTACTCTTTATCCCGACCCGACCCGGACCCGGCAATCCTAGTTTCAGCCAACACCGTTAGCCGTGTTGGCCGGTTGGTTCAAGTTGGTTGGCACCCGACTCGCCCATAGTGATAAATAGTCTGGTATTGATCTTGCTCACTCAGGAATTGGCAATTACACTATTCCGAAACCGTTTGAAGTTTTTAACGATATTTTAATGTTCAAACTAGTAAATCCTTATAACATTCTATTAATTTTGTTTGGGGTAATCATTGTATTCACTATTCACTTATCCGTTTGTGTTAAACTGGCAGCAATTATTGTAGTTGCGGACCTCTCCGAGCTATATCGATATGATATTATGCTTTCCGAATTTAATATAAATGCGTACCTAGATAGATAAAATAATAATTATGTTAGCGATAGCGTCGTGGCCTTAGCTAAATTAAATGTTTTGTAGGTAAGAAAGTCCTATAATTACAAATATTTCTCACTAGTATCCTATCTGTGTATTATTATGTAATTCTGTATTAATTATCTATGCAGAAAGACAACAGATATAATTATCACTAACTTCTATTCAACTTGGTTACTTGGTTGTGGTTTTGTCATCTATTGATGCAGATGGCAGATTTTGAGATTTTATGTTTAATTTTACTACCTTACTGTGTAGTAGTAGTTCCTAAAAAATACAGCACAATTCACATGCAAAAAAGAAAAAAGCATCAACTTGTGAAATTATCAATGTAACAGTCAGGTTATCCGAGCTACAGCAGTCATAATGCTTATTGACTTTAGATTACCTCTACTACCCGGATTTAAACTGACAGTTTATTCCATGTCCGCATGTTAACAGCGAAACATGTGTCATGACATATCTTGTTGACCAACCCTATCTGCTTACATGATGCTAAATTTAGTGTTGTAAAGTTTGTTTAGAATTAAGAGATAGATAATAAAATCTAATTTGATACAAAAGAGCTAAAGGAAAAATAAGGAATACATGCACCATGTGTATTATACCTCTATGCAATAAATAGATTATTTTACTGCTTTACTTGACATATAATTTTTAATGCCCTGTTCCGAATATTTTTGCCTACTATTTGTGTCTTGTGCGCCATATGGGGTTCATAATGAATTCCACCCGACTACTGATTCCACCCAGCTCATTCCCACCCATCTTAATTCCAACCAGCTTGTAACTTTGTCCAGAAACTTTTCAGCTAACCAGGAAGACAAACAACGACTTGTATTGTAGCTCCAAAACTCTAGGCGCTGCTGATATTGATGGCTGTCTCAACAAGTTCACATGTTGTTGCGAGTAGTAGTTCCATTATGTAGTTTACCATTTTTCATATTTCTAGTCTAGTCAAGTCACAAAACAGTCTCTACAGTTTACGAAAGGCGGGTGGAATTCTGTAATTAGGGCTGGATGGAAATAGGACAGGTGGAATTAAGGCGGGGTGGAATTGGGACTGGGTGTTAGTAGTCGGGTGGAATTAAGGTGTTACCGCCATACGTGTGTATTATTAGTGCCTAGTACCTAATGATTTACATTGCACAAAAATATTATTCTGCATTCAATGTGCTGTGTTCTTTTCTTTTTACAGCTAAGTAAGGACATACTCTCTAAATCTGTAAATGACAAATTACCCTACCTTTCCTTTCCGCTGCTCATCTACTGTTTATCTTTATTCTTTACGTTGTGAAATGGTGGCTTTTTGATTTACAACATGCATGACAAACAAGGAGTATCACTGCCAGCTAACTACTGTACTGCAGCCAGTAGCTAGCTACCACCCCTTCCATTTTTTATACTCTTTCTTGTATACCTATTTCTACAAAAACGTTGCAGTAGCGAAGTGAGTGAGACAAGAATGAGACATAGACAGACGGAAATTAATCATGTTAAAGGGCCAAATAAAAATATTGTTACTACAAGCAGAGTCGCACAGATTGTGTAGCTCTACATGTGTTCCCGTGGGAGGTTCATTAACATTGCAGACAGTGGAAATTCATATTCATGCCCTATTGCTTATTGTACGTTCTTAGTTTGATTCTCTCTCTCGGTCCTCTACAGTTGGTAGATAAACAAATTAACTAATTGCAAAAGTAGTAGTACTGAGTACTGATAGGAGCTGTTCAGCTTTTGCCATTACACAAAACTGTGTGCGGATGTTCCATTTTATACCGTATCATTGGCAAGCAAAATAAGATATCCTGTAGTTGATTAAATCGTTGCTACTTCTGCTTGAATTTCTATTCGCGTTATGAAGTATACTGTAGATTTACGTACGATTTTCTTACTGCGTCTACGACACATTGGACAAGTTTGAAGTGTTCAAATGTTAGTAAAGTTAGTTTGGCTACAATGCAATGTCCAATTTCACTGGATTACCTAGAGAAAATTATTTAAATATCATGAAAAAATACTTAATATTAATAACTAACGAAACGGACATTTATTAAGTCTTATCTTAAGTGAATATACGACCAATACATTTATATTTGTATACGACCAATACCAAGATTTCTCGACAATGACAGTGTTGGAACGCTTTGTAGCAAAAGAATATGCTGCTGTTGTGCAATGTGCGTATATTATTGTCTGCTTGCCTCACCTTGTCTCACCCTTGCTGTTTCACTAGTCTCAGTCTCACCCATTTGATGTCTCATCCAGATTGACAGATTGTCTCACCTTCGATAGTAATACGCATTAGGCCGTGTTTATAGCTAAAAGTAAAATAAGTAAATGACTGAAATGTAAAATTAGTATTTTATAAACGGTAACTTGATGGTATTCTTTCTATGAAATAATAAATTATATGATTTAATTAACTGATTTGACACTCACATGTCGAGAAATACCATTAATAAAGAATAATGTCATAATGTTTACCAGATAAGATTTGTCATATTTAAACTCTGGCAAGCAAAGATGTAGACAGGCAGTGGTAAAAAAACAGTCGCCTTCTCCTCTTTTTCTTTCAGTGTTTCTGGATGCTGGCTGACTTGCTGCCTCTCTGGCTGGCAGGCTGACTGCGGTTGCATGCTGGC
>JABASI010001116.1:0-27950 GCA_019776505.1 Tomocerus nigrus
CATTGGGCAAAAACAACAACAAGGCTGACAGGCGACAGTCAACTCAACAGCGCCTTCAGCACTAATACTAATATCCTCATTCCAGATTATATACTGTTTTAAGTAGCTGAACGAATGTACGTTAACCGATATTTAACTAATTATACAAGATAAAATGAATACGGAGACATTTTAAGTAACTTTTGGAATTATTTTCCGAATAGCAGTGGTTGGTCCATGCAAATGAACGACAACGCATTTTTTTGCGTAGATGCATTTTGCGTAGATGCATTTTCAAAGGAAATAAATAGGTAAGTAGTTAGGCTTAAATATTACTTAGTATAATGACGAGTTTGTCAAAGGCAAAATAATTATTTCTTACAAACATTAATCTTCGTCATCATCATCAACATCTTCATCTGTAGCATACTCTGATTCATTAGACTCAGCCTCCTTTTCTTCCTCCTCATCAGAAATATCCCATTGGGGATGTTCGTCAATTTCTTTTGCCTCTTGAACATCCAACTGTAAAGCAAAAAAACATTTTGTTACAAAACTTAGTCCATTTATCATTCGATAAAATTAAAGCAAATAGAGATACATTACCTTAATATCATGTGATTGATCGAAACCGAGGAAAGAGTCCGAGCGAAGGCAAACAGTGTACGTGTGATGGCCGATTTTTCTAGGAGCAGTAAACTGTAGTTGACATTCTTCGCGTTTAACCAAGTCAGTGACAAAATACGGGGCCGTGACCAATTGTTTGCTTTTCTTATCGCAAACATATGTCCACCAATACTCTTGCTTTACCTAATTCAGGATAGTAAAAAGTTAGCTCGCAAAATTCCATAGGAATACACAAAACTAATTTTTAGTCGGTAGTATTTAAAACTTACGTCAGGGAAATAGGGACAATGCACTGGATGGGATACTTTGCTTTTTCCTTCTAAAGCTCGCTCTTTGTTTTTAGCTAGTTTTGATTGACATTTCTCCCACTCGGCATCATCGTTTTGTTCTGCTACAGCCCGGTCCTAGTATTCGAAATATACCTTATTAGTGATTAGTCTTATAATAGCAATTGTAATGTACAATAACTACAATAATGCTTGTAGCAAATATAGGGAAATGACAAATTCATATACTTTGTCCAGAGCATCACTACTGGTTTCTGAATCACTTCCTCCGGACCCATCAGTAACTCCTTCCTCGTCGCTTTCGTCTTCCCCAGATTCTTTAACTATTAATTGCTTTTTATCATCATCGTGATCGGAGGGATCTGAGGGCGTTTTAGAAGATTTCGAACTGGATTTTGTATTTTGGACCACAGGCACTGGCACTACTGCCTTCTTTTGCTGCTGCTGCTGCTTCTTATTTCCTCCAGATTTCTTTCCGCCACTCTTCTTTTGCTTTTGCCATACGGGTTTCTTAGCCTTTGTACCAAATTCAAATCATATGGTTAAATATTTTTGGGTTAGGTAATCAGTTTCAGTTACGTTGTACGTGTCTAGAATTTATCAAAACGAATTATCACCTGATTTTGTGTGGAACTTTCTACTTCACCTTCCTTATTTTCCTTATCTTCGTCGGCCACATCGTCATCGTAATTATTTATCGATGCATGAACAGTTTTATTGGTACTAGAATCCCCATTTATTAAACTTCGCATACTAAGTCTTGTCAAAGTGACGGTGACAGTTACAATAGCTCCAGCAGTGACAACTGTAGATTCTTCGTCATCCAAAACTAAAATATAGCAATTAGAAAACACATGAAATTCTCAAAAGCAAAAAAACGACGATATTACTGGACATAACCTCGCAGCTGTAGGACCAGTTCCGCTTACCTTCACATTGTACTTTGAAATCAATCAACGGCATTGAAGCACACACTCTCATGACATCGTCGTATTGATCATCTGTTAATTTTTGTAACACTGAGCGACGATCATCATCTTTCATTTGGCAAAATTGTTGTATTGTTTTGATCTGCCTCTTTTTTGACATAAAGTATTTTTGCATGTCCTCTGTAACATGAGGTAGCTGTAGTAAGGGACTACGAATTTCCCAAAGTGCTTGAACAATCATAGGGCTCATCTTCATAACTGACTCAATTGTGTCCAAAGTAGGAAGACGACCAACTGTAATAAGACATAAATGATTACACTACTATTCTTGAGGTCTCCTGCACAATGTACACTTAGTATATATTAATATATTCAAAAAATTATGAAGGAAATTACTTCTTCCGGCGTGTGCTAACATAATTAATTGAGAGACGCACGTAACCATTTCTTGAATAAGGTAAGGGGATTTTTTAATAACCATTTGACGATCTAGTTCTAATGAATCAGCAGGCAATTCAATTCGGGATAAATGGGCATGAAGTAGAGCACGAGCTTTGACTGAGTAGTGGAAACACAATGGACGCTCCTTATTTTTTTCGTTCAAGAGGGGAAGTTGTTTTATAAGCTAATGAAGTAAAAATAAAACACTTTTTGTAATTTTGTAATAGCAGTAGTAAGGGTAAAAATAGGTTGGGAAATAGCCCATAATTTAATAGTGACTAGTAATACCTGTGGAACTTCAACATTATCACTTAATCGTTCCTGTACTTGAGAATTATGACCTTTTTCAAATTCCAAGGAAGCCGCTAGAACCATAATAGCTCTTTTCAACTGCATTTGCGGAGTTTTGTGAAAAAAGTAATAATACAATTGTGTCGTATCAAGCAAAACCTATGAAGTAACAATACACAATTGATAAAATTTAAAATAAACAGCAATCAATTAAACTCTAACGTGTCTTTCGGTTTGTTAGATAGCACAAATACCTTATCACTAGAATACTGGATCGACCGGTACCACCAAATACCAACGGTTGTCGGCAGTGCAACCATAAAGACCAAAGCATATAATCCTAATACCCAAACTGAGTTCTCTTTATCAACTATCCAAGATGGTAATGCAATTCCAAAACTCATAGCTCCAGGACCATCTGGATTTCCATATTTTTCCCAGTTTCTTCTGGCTGTTTCATCAGTTAAAGCTTGGTATGCTATATAAGAGATAATTTCGATTAATACAGTACATAGGTATTGATAATGTAAAAACACATTATAATTTATAATTATAATGTAACGATAATTTAATTTTTAAGTTAAATATTTATGTACCTTTTGTTAGCTTCATAAAAAGTTTTTCATCTCCCGTCTCTTTATCAGGATGGTAAATAACTGACAATTTTCTGTATGCTTTTTTGATGTCACTGGATGATGCACTCTAAAAAAACATTGTTAACGTAAAGCCATTAATTGAACGGTCTTACTGAATTGCATTAATCGGCTACACCGCACCGGTAAGATACAGATTATGATTAAGATACAGAATACATGAATTTAGAATTTGAAATTAAAATAATATGTTGATAATATCAAAATAAATCACCATTTCAATTCCGAGGATTTCGTACGGATCAAAGTTAGCATATTCATAATCTGTTTGCGCTATTTTATAGAAGACAAAAGCAACTAGGAGCCATCCCAAAGACAATGCTATTCTTATTGCTAATCTCTTTAGTTTTTTCTTTGGCTCTTTTTTTCTCAAAACGCCTTCCTTGACAAGGCACGGCTCACAATTGCAGTCTATATCGGATTTTTTCTCTTCTGCAAATAATAAAGCACTGCAATTAACACTAATCAAACGAGTTAAATATTAAGGTTTAAGTACACTACTAAGGTTGACGGTATTAATTACATATTTTTATTCATTCTTAGTGCTTTCTTAGCATGTATGTTGAATAAAAAATATACCTATATGAAATATGAAATGTGTAACAATTAAAAATGTCTTCACTTACTAGGTACATCCGGATTAGGCCAGAAGTAATACGTGCTTGGAACCAAGATTAATCCCAAAAATGATAGAACAAAATACAAAAATGTATTTCCACTTTCATCGTATTGAAATTTTTGACCAGCCATTGTTAATTTTATACGATTTTCACAGTAAAACTTCTGTTATAATAAAGCTGACAGCTAAAAGCAGGAAATGACTAAACAACAATGACGGTTCCGGTCCAGGATCCCCAATGGTCCAGTCAACCTGTGTTTGTTAGAAAATGACACTCTGTCCAGCCACCAGCAGTCAGCAGCTCCTCTCAAAAGAAAGATTAGGGACAGAAAAACATCCACTTAGACTTGTTCGAATGTTCTGTCACTGTCAGTAGAGATATACCAACAGGATCTCCGGTGATTCCGTACGTATCAGATGTCAGAATCTTCGCAGGTCCTTGCAATTTAATTAGATACGCGAAATTGATTAAAGTTTGCCACCAAGACACGTCAACTAAATGTTAACAACGCATCTTACCCACGAGTCAAGCACTCACCTCAAGAAATACACGTACCTATGTACAAAGGTATCAGTAATGCATAATATGCAACATGCAATAACACTCATTCTGTATGTGTATATTATGTGCACTTCTGCTGATTTAACACTTTACTTACGTAGCGTTGCGTTGAATTTACATTCAACAATTTTCAACTTGACTCTCCTACTTCAACGCTAATAAGATAAGAAGAGCTAAAGTAAGTAAGCAAGGAGTTCAAGTTAAAAAACAAACTTTTATACAGACATGTACATAAGAGAAGAGTAGGAGCAGATTGCAATGCATACGAAAAGCCAAAGAATAAAACATGACCCTTTTCTTCAACAGCCCTGTATTGGAATTGCTGTAATCTGTTCACAACAGGCAGGCAGGACAGAAAGGCAATAGGCAATGTGCTAATGTGCATGATATAGCTGCTCTCAATAGAACACTTTTAGAAAAGCGGTTTTGCAGAATGGAATTTCTCCTCTTTCTCTTACTCTTTCCAGTGAAAGTCTTTATAGTTTTATTTTGACACTTTACCAAAGCATAGATGCTCTAAAATAAATATGCGCTGCTAAAGGATTACCAGGATTAAAATATACGATACACGCTTTTACTTTTATGCGCTCTCCGCTCCAGTTTTATCAGAGTATTTTCACCTTACCTTATGCTTTTCCAGAAGTTTTCCAGACAATCGTAATCGTGATAATCGTGAATGCACTTGCCTGCACTTGCCCATATTCTGTAAAGTCGGTAAAGTAATGTACTTTCCTACATAGCGAAAGACGAAAGATGATGTCCAATAACATAGAAAATATGATTAGGGGTTACTATGAATACTACTGAAGACAAAAGATTTCGAAGCTAGCAATTGTTATGAAAATTAAATCAGTCTAACATCGATGAACACTCTGATTTTCTTTCAACTATTTTTGCCATTATTGTGAGATTTTCCAAAAGGTGACAGAGGAAAAGCTCTTGCTGAAAAATCGACTTTCTTTCTAAAAAATACCCTATAAAAGTGAATAAAAGAGTTAACCATTGATCGTAAACGTGATTAAATATCGTAAAGGAGTATGGCAGATGAGCATTTTGGCTTCGAATGTGAGTTTCTCGCCAACGGGACAATTCCAGTTAAAAAATACAAGTCCAAGGAGTCTCCCCTGACGGTCTATTTTGTTGATGTCGATTCAGAGGTTATTAACGGTTATTTCTGTTTTGGTGAGTTATAGTATACCATTTAATGGTTAATTTTCATTGAAGGACCGACTTTTAATATTTAACATGAAATGATCATGATTTTAAAAGCAATTTTTAATGATCTAGGTGTCGATGAACCAGAAGCATGTGGTGTAGAAACATTGCTCTGGCAGCTGGATTCCTCTGGTGGCTTACTGCCTCGTCCTCTTCGGGGTTTGTATCATTTTGAAATGTAAGCATGATATTTCTGTGAAAGTATTGCGTTTTTAATTTAAATGATGCACATAGGTGATATGCTAAAAGCGGCTTGGCAGTTTCATGGAGCAGAAAATCCGCTAGCTGATAGAGACCAATCTTGCTTCGTTTGCTGCTCGTTGGGAGAAGCAGCTTTTACGGGGACTTTCTCATGTAGTGTTATTTTGTTGCAAAACCTCGAGGTATTGTTATTCTGATATATAGATGGATTAGCGATTAGCTAATAAATGCAAAAATAATTTTTAAAATTCGCACATTTCATTCAAACGTATTTATTTATGCATATGTAGGCCGTTTTTGAGCTCCATGGAATCGAATCCCCATTTTACCTCAAAAGTCAGGCTGCAGAAAAGGATGAGAATGGGAATGCTAATAATGAAGGTGAGCGTAATAATTGTTCATCTTAGAGATAGGGATGGCTAGCGGGTACTTACTTGGGTACATGTACATACCTATCTGATTTACTTACAGGATTATTTATTATTTTTTAGCAGGGGATACAAAATGGTCAGACGATGACGAAGAAGTGGAAAAGGAACCTTCTTTAGAACAAAGAGAACTTTACTGTTTGAGCGAAGCAGGGGAAGGTGCAATGGCATGGGAAGGAACGATTCAATCTTTATACCCCAAATCTCGTGCCTTTTGGAACCGTTTACTCTTTGACGGAAAAAATCGTCTTGGGAAAAAGGTTAGTTAATTTTAATTATAATTATAGTCTATGCTCATATATTTATATATGTAAAATTTTGTATGTTACTATTTTATCAAAAAATTCTATATTCATGCAATTGGGTAGATGAGATGCTGCTACGACAAGCTATATCGACCTGAAAATTTAACCGTGATCATTACGGGAAAAGTGAATGCCAAAGAGCAAATATTGGAGCCGCTTCACGATTATGAGACGGACTATAAGGAAAGAGTATGTGTAACATAGCATGCCTATTTTATTTTAAGAGTACCTATGCACAATTTTCATGCAAAAAACCTTTTTATGACATGAAGCATCCATGGGCTCCTGAATTTACGCGTCCTTGGAGCGACAATTCCGTATTAGCACCCCCTACCACTGGAATCATTAGAGATGTTCGGTTTACTCCAAGAAATCTGTGCCGGGAACCTATTGGTACAATATCTTTGGGATGGAGAGGGTGTTCGGCTTTTGATATTGAGACGTAGGGATGAATCTTAATTTACCATAATATACAAAATAAGCAAATACTATTATACTATGCTAGGTATACCAATTGTATGAACAAAACTAACAAATACACACGTTAAAAAATTTCGCCCATTTTTTAGTATTTGCAAATTATTATTCCAGATCTTCTGCTCTCAAAGTATTGACTGCTCACATCGCTGTTGGACCTCTTTGGGACAAATTGGTGATCAGTGGAACGGCCCATAGGATTTCTTGGTGTCATTTGGAGTACCCAGAAACTTGTTCCTTACTCACGATTCACGGGATCCCAAGTGACGAAGCTGCTGAAAAGGTGATTTCCGTAACGATGCAAACATTAAAAGAGCTGGTGTCAGGGGAAAATGGAGGAGGACTTGTTCTTGAGAAGATAAGATCAATGGCGGATAGAGTTGGCTGGCACTACATTCGTGAAATTGAATCTGAAACGTTCATGATCCTTGCATCATCGATAACCAAAGCCGAGCGATACGGAAATGGTACTCCAGAACAAATCGATTTGAGATTGAACCCCCGCAAAATATTTGATATCTTGATGGCGAAGCCGAAACAATTCTGGATCTGTCTATTGGAAAAGTATTTCAAGGAGAATGATACTCATGGAACTCGAGTTCTACCGAAATCGTACACCGATTGGTCTGAATGTGTCAAAACAGAGGATGCCAATGAAGACAAGAGTAAAACTTCAGAAGTCGCTTGCGAACAAAGTTTTACTGCTGGATCTAGACGAGCTGCTTCCCGTCCACGCATGAAATCGAACACTGTAGGCCAAGAAGTTGCCATTGAAGATGATTCGCGAAACGAGAACTCCCCTTACCCAGGTCAATCTGAAGGGGCTAAGGAAGGAAAGGATGGAAGACTTGAAGAAGATTTGAAAGAAAATCCCTTCCCCTTCGGAAATCATGTCTGATTTTATTTTATTTGTAAATAATGTGCCTAGTGTAAATGTGTAGGATTGTCTCAATGACAAGAGCTTTTCAATTACAGGAAGAAGATGTTGCCGGGTTCGAAAGTCGGCTGGATATGACCAAAGATTTTCTAGATGCTATTTCTACATCTGAAATTTCTCATTACAACATTACTAATTATCAGACGAAGGGAGAAAGTCAACATGAACTGTTTAACTTGAACAAAATGCCATTCTATACATTTTTAGAAGACGTTGACTCATCATTTGTTTATGTCTGTTATCAATACTTTTTACTACATGTGAAATTATCTCGTAGGATGAAAACTTAATTGTTAAAATTCCTTTATTGCAGTTAACGTTTGTGATTGACACGACAGAGCTTGATGACGACCTACGTAAAGTGATTGCTCCACTTACTGCAGCAATCGGCGGAATGCTGTGTCCACGGCCACCTGGATTGGACACCGACAGCGAAATAAAGAATCCGAACGAATTCAATCCACCCAGAAACATAATTGATTCTCAAGTCTCCATCGGTCTGAACGGAGAAATGATGCAAAGTTTATTCATAACTCTGATTGTTAATCAAGACCAGTATGATTGGGCCGTTGGAATGCTCAAATTTTTGCTGTATAATTCGGATTTCAATGAGAGTTACCTGAAATTTGTAACAACTGAGGCTGCCCGTGGTTTGTCTTCAAATTATCGCATGCAAACGGCTCAAAGTCCGAAATATGAATCGTTTGATTCGGGAGAACTGAATTTGCATGGCTTAGTGAATAAGATATACAAAAGCGGTAAGTTACTCAATGCTACCTATTAATATAAACTATTGATTGAATGAAACACGAAAATTTTTATATATCAAACTCAGAATCAAACGCTCGTCTTTTTGTCGGAAGACGTCGACTGGATTTGCTTATGGAATACATTGAGAAGTTGGAGAAAGACCCTTCAGGCACCGTTGCGCGTACTAATCAAGCGTGGGAGTCGCTTGTAAAGTCGGAACGAATTATCCTCCAAATAGCGGGAAATGTTTCAGAATTGGGGGGTAAAATTTCGGATTTGGTTGCACCTTGGAAAGCACATTTTGAAGGAGTGCAAAAACCTTTGGACTTCGAGTATGCACTTTTAAAAGTATCAAATTGATGAGATAATAATTATTCCTTTTGTTTTTAATGAATATTCATGTATTTTTCCTTAGTAAAGCGAGACCCACTTTTGAGAATAAAGTTATGAAAGCACCCGATCCGAAAGGAGTCTTACTTTCTGTCAACGATGGTCGACCTCCTTGTCTCAGTTTGGCCATTCCAATCGATCCGCTCAGTCCTGACTTCCCGAAGTTTTGTGTCGCTTCTCAACTTATTTCAATGGTGTGTTTAAATCTAAATTCTTTCTTATTTACAGAATATACGTTAACACGGAAAAGAAATAAACAAAAACTGTTTTTTATTCCTTTAGGCTCAGAAATGGGTTTGGTGTATATTCGACGAACCAGATAATAATCAACCGGTTGTCCGAATGCCCTGTGCATATGCAAACTTGATAACATTGAACTTAGAATCTCGGGACTTATTCGGAGCTTGGGAAATTATCAAGAGAATCATTGATGTAAAATTACACTTCAGAGAATTTAATAAAACGAATGCCTTGTGCATATGCAAACTTGATAACATTGAACTTAGAATCTCGGGACTTATTCGGAGCTTGGGAAATTATCAAGAGAATCATTGATGTAAAATTACACTTCAGAGGATTTAATAAATGTTGCAAATATTTTCTATATTCACGTGTTATTATTGTATTTTAATTTTTTATGGAAATTTTGCTTACAGGCAGACTGGCAGTGGTTGAGCTCCCTACTCATTGCCACGAAACTCATGGTTGTTAATGATCCAGTGGCCACTGATCAAGGACCTCAAGGTTGTATTGTCTCTGCATTGTTGTCTCACTTGAGTGGTCAGCCGATGATGATTCGACGGTACAACCGAATAAACATAACTATTTATTACTCTTTATTAGCCTTTCTTGTCTTTATCTTTCCATGAATGTACTTTGGACACATCATAGTAACAATGAAGATTTTTAATTTTGTCTAATTTCAGGAACTTGCTTCGAGACAGCATGAAAGTGACAACGGAGGATATTCAGCACGTTATTAAAGAATACTTCACCAAACTTTTCGATCCTTCTTCCTCATGGTTCTCTCTTATTGTGGATGAGAAGGAAAAGGACTCTGTTGTTGAGCGACTCGAAAAACTAGGATTTTCATTTGAAAGTCACACCTTAGCTGATTTGTGCGGCACCCTCTGAAGACTGACTGGAATCGCAAGTATCGTTATCATGGTAGTAATAATATTATGATCTCCGAATTGTCCGAATATAAAACGTTGTGTACATATCAGTTTACATTAATCAGTGTGTTTACACAAGTATATCAATCAGATAACTAATGATCAAATGAACAATGCAAAATTACATTTAATATATAGTGTTACAAGAGATATACAAACATACTAACCTAATCATCCATGAATGTTTTACCGTTAGTTGTGTTGATACTGCAATGTGAAATAATGTGAATCTGTGTATTATTTATTGTTAGTAAAAAAATCTTCATATTTCTTTTGAGCAAACAGTATTGATGTGAGATGCTTTATTATCTTTTGTTTCAAGTAAATAACTATATTTCAGAATCTGTAGGGCATCTCCCATGCAAGCATTGTACTTACTTACAGTAGTGCAGTCACACAAACAAGCAGGTTGTTCGCGCAGTCACGTTGTATTTTGTGACTTGTCTTCAAAAACCGGGAAAGTAAGTGGCAATCATCTTCAGGAGAATCAGGGGCATAAAGTATACAAATTTTAGTCTTTAAGGGGGAAACTATTGATAGTCATTAATTAACAACTAAGCTAATGCAAAGCTACTCAAATAGTACAACTTTGGATTCCAAGTCAGAAACTTTTAACAAGTTATTTTATTGATTATTTTCTGCAAGTGCGGATTCGTTTGGCATCCACGTGCATTTCTGTTCAGTACATACCACAGCACATCATCATCTGTTTTTTGTCGGGTAAGCTTGCAATTCACAAAAGTGACTCTCCAAATAGTTGTAAGACCAAAATTTGGTAGAAATGAAGATCACGCTACTTAAAATTGCATCAAGAGGAGGCAACCTTGGCCTTGACATCATTTCTTAAGTATAGAGGCAAACGCTCTCGCTTCTTCCTCGTGTAGCATACCTACATACATAATAGCTTATTAAGCTTTATCATCCACATACGCACTTACAAAATAGATTAGATTAAGATTACGTCAGGGCAAATAAAGATTCATCAAATGCAAATGGTAAGTATGGAAAATGAGGATTCTTGTGGGATGGGTTGGTGGTTGCTGCTATGGTCTAGGCTTATTGTGTGTGGCTCGGTTACTAGTGGAAACTTCCAGGATGACCTTCACCTTGATATGGGATGTTAATAAACTTCTTAAAAGGTTGTCACATGCAAAGCCATCATCTATCTCACTCTCATCCTCATCTCACAATTCTCACATCTATATAAAGTCATCTCATTCAATCTTATACCCTCTTTCGTTTAGCACTCTCTACTTTTGCGACTGACTTGTAGGAACCATGTAAGAATTTCAGTACCAAACTTTATTCATTGTTCATCATTGTTATACAAATACGCTTCGTCCATATTATTTTCATACAAAAATCGTGGAATTTCTAATAGTACATAGCACTTATTTTTAATATTATTGTTCTTACCTCGTATCTATTATAGCTATTATATAGTATTTACCTTTGGTCTCAATATTTTATACAGAAAAAATAAATCATGGCTGGGAAATCCCTTCTTAATCAATTTCCGGGAGAAATTGAAGCAATGAAGGATGAACACCTAAAAGAATATGCAGGATATCGGTCCCCATTATCAACCAGATATGCATCTAATCAAATGCTCTATAATTTCAGCGATCTTAAAAAATTTTCGACTTGGAGGAAACTATGGTATATACTAGCAAAGGCGGAAAAGGTGAGACACTCTTAAATTAATTGTGTTTGCATACACACGTGAGACACGTGTTTGCCAATATACATACCTAAGTAGGTACTATTATTATGGCCTAATAATGGACATAAAATCTTATAATAATATGACCTGAATAGGAACTTGGTCTTCATATCACTGACAAACAACTGGAACTAATCAAATGCTCTATAATTTCAGCGATCTTAAAAAATTTTCGACTTGGAGGAAACTATGGTATATACTAGCAAAGGCGGAAAAGGTGAGACACTCTAAAATTAAATTGTGCTTGTATACATACGTGTTTGTAATAAATACATAACTAAGTAGGTACCCTTATTATGGCGTAATAATAATAATGGACATAAAATCTTATATAATATGACCTGAATAGGAACTTGGTCTTCATATCACTGACAAACAACTGGAAGAAATGAAGCAAAATATTTTCAATATCGATTTCAAAAAAGCTGCAGATGAGGAAAAGATTGTTCGACATGATGTAATGGCTCATGTTCATACTTTTGCAGTATGTTGTCCCGAGGCTGCTCCAATTATACACCTGGGTGCCACTTCTTGCTTTGTCGGTGATAATACGGTAGGTAATCAAAGAAAGATTATTATCGCAAGAAATGGAAATATATACTTTCACTTTAAATGAATTATTGTACACCAATCATTTGCGGAATGTATACGGAACCCGGCACCACGAAATCCACCACAATGGCGCAAAATCGTAGTAAATTACGTTTAAAAATGAACCCAGTGAATGAAAATCAACCCATTTTAGGGGTGCATGCAAAATCCGAATGTTTTACCCTAATGTCTCGTGCCCCCCATCTCTTAAAGGGACGTTCTAACCATTCCTATAATATGTAACTCTTAAAACTGGATTCGGCTGTCACATACCAACCATTTGCCGTTTAGCATTGGCCAAATCGGCATTCGGATTTCGCATGTACTGTGCTACTATATTTTATACCCCTTCTACAGATATGTGTCTAAAATGGATTGATTTTGATTCACTTAGCTAATTTTTAAACGCAATTATTTTACTACGATTTTGTGCCATTGTTGGTGTCAGGGGTTGCTGCCCGGTGGCGGGTGACGGTTTTGCCGGGTTCAGTGATGCCGGGTTCTGTATGCATCCCACATTTGCATTTTCTTTAAAAAAAATCTCTGCAGGATCTCATTATTATCAGAGATGGACTTCAAATCCTTTTGCCCAAAGTAGCCCGTTGCATAGACCGTTTGTCAAAATTTGCCCGAGAACAAAGCAATCTTCCAACTTTAGGTTTCACTCATTTACAGTGAGTCTTTTGAAATACTAAAACAAAATAGAAGAAACACTATGATAATACAATAATAACTTGAGATGTGTATTTTAACTTGAAAAGACCAGCTCAGCTAACTACTGTAGGTAAACGAGCCTGCTTATGGATCCAAGATCTTTTATTTGACGAAAGAAACATATCTAGAACACTGAAAGATTTGCGTTTTCGTGGTGTTAAAGGAACAACTGGAACTCAAGCCTCATTCTTAAGTCTTTTTGATGGTCAGTGAGTAAAGCTACTTTCGATACTTAATAATAATATTTCTACAAGATATTTGTTGTTGATGAAAACTAACATTTAATGACGGAATTTAGCAGTTATTCTTACAGTTCATATTGTTTCACATTTTCAGAAAACCATGACAAGGTTAAAAAATTGGACCAGTTAGTAACAGTAGGCTCAGGTTTTGAAAAATCATATTCTGTTACTGGACAGACCTACAGTAGACGTGTCGATGTTGACGTTCTAAATGCGTTATCTGCCCTAGGTGCTTCAGTTCATAAGGTATTCTGAGAGTCATTAATGAACAAATCTTTTAAACTTTCTTGATTTCAAAAACTTCTATTTATTGAATTCTTTGTGATACTATCCATAATAGATTTGTACAGATATAAGACTTCTGGCAAATATGAAAGAATTGGAAGAACCTTTTGAAAAAACTCAAATAGGATCTTCTGCAATGGCTTACAAACGGAATCCCATGCGTAGTGAAAGGGTGAGTTGTTAGTTAATCCTCATTTAAATGCCATCTTTTCTGAGACGAATAATAATACTTAGTGCTAATTGATACAGGTGTGCTCATTGGCCCGTCATCTAATGACTTTAGTTGGCAATGCTTTAGCAACTGCAGCTGTTCAATGGCTTGAGAGGACTTTAGATGATTCGGCTAACAGAAGGTTGACCTTATCTGAAGCTTTTCTTACCGCCGATGCCATTTTAGAAACATTACAAAACGTCTTCGAAGGTCTTGTGCCGTACCCGAAGATAATTTCTAAACATATTAAAAGTGAACTGCCTTTTATGGCTACTGAAAATATTATCATGGCTATGGTCACGAAAGGAGGAGACAGACAGGTACAGTCATTGTGATTAACTTCAATTGTAGGTACGCATACTCGTTGCATGCAAATTATGCAAGGAAGGTTAATTGGATTGTATTGGATTTTTCATGATTATCTTTTCCAAATAGGTTTGTCACGAAGAAATCCGTGTGCTCTCCCAAGAAGCAGCCCAAGTAGTTAAGCAAGAAGGGGGTGAAAATGATTTAGTAGAAAGAATAAAGAGAACAGAGTATTTTAGGCCTATCTGGAACGACCTTGATCAACTCCTGAATCCGAAAACTTTTGTCGGAAGAGCCCCAGAACAAGTAATTATTAGCGATTATTTACAATCATAGCTTGTAGTATCAGTGTATAGTTGTTTAAATAATTATTACAGTTTTAATGAGCACCTATATACCGTACTCAGATATTCACTTAGCTACATATTTAGAAATATTATTTCTTACTTTCAATGACCCAAACCTAATTTACGTTTTATTTTTAGGTGGTAGAATTCTTGAAAGATGAAGTGGAACCTATTCTTAAGAATTACGCTGGTCAATTGGAAGGGACGGCAGTTCTCAAGATCTAATTATTCTTATAAAAATGCAATATTTAACTTTTGTCCAACTGTTTGTTAATGATAATTGCATGTGTCTATGTATGCCATATTTAGCAATGTAAATTAAGGTCATCAAAAATCTAGCGAAATCATGGACACAGCGAAATACTATTTACGTACCTATACATTATGCATAGCATATCTCTTGCAGATTCAAGTGTGGATAAATAAAAACACTGATAAAATACGTTTTTATTATTTGAAGACATATTATTGTACCCATATTTCAGAAAATAATAATTACTCGACAATTGTGGCAAGGCAAGGTCAAATAAAGACATCTGTTGTTTGCTCCATTGTCTTTAGTAATGTACACACAGGAAGTGCTAATATAAACACAATTATAGGGAAACGTGGATCGATAGTCAAATTTTATGAGCCGCCGATCCACCGACCCGAAGAAACATTCATCATATAAAACAGAGCGGGTAAAAGTAACACCTAACATGTTTATACATAAAAAAGTGCATGAATTAATAACATATAAAGTGGGCATCTATGAAAATTTTAGTGGCAAAATGGAATTTTTACTGCCAAATTACAAATAATAACAATTTTATTCATTCCAATGAAAACTAAATCAGTAACAAGAAGTAAATTGTTTTAGTACTTCCGGGTAGCTGCGGTGAAGGAATAGTTGTTGAAAACTTGACACAGTAAAAATGCTTGGCACAGTAAGCATATATCTGGTGTATTATCTGAATTCCCTGATTATTGAAATTCAATAGAAATTGGAAACAGAGTTTGTTGCTTTATAGATTACAACAGAAAAGCCCTTTGTCGCATTTTCGAAGCCATTTCAGGGTAGGAAGCGTCTTTATGTAAGTATGTAGCATACTTATTTTTAAAGCATAATAGATACAGACAAAGAGAGTTTCAGTTTCGTTCATTATTATATCAGATACATCACAGAGCTCATAATGCTGTCCTAGTTATTTATACATTATACAATTTGTACTTTAGGGTCTTGTTATGTGAAAGGCAGTCTTCGCGATAATATGATAATAATATTATCTTCGTAGGTGCCACCTCCATTTGGCTAATGAATTCTGTCAATCTTACATAGAAATAGCAAATTCCATAGATAGCTGACTTTTTGTTCAAGATTAGAATATCTTTACTTTAATCTGCTTATATGGAGATTATGGCGATAGCGTTTCTTGACCTCCATGGAAGTATGTTGCACCGCACATGTATTTAGGTTTGTCCCAAATAACAGCCAGTGTAAACCTAAATATTAACAAATCATGTCGGAAGTTGCTCTAATCTCCAGCTGCAAAGAAGTGTGTTATTTATGTAGCATTTGGGGGCATTGAAATGGAAACGGAAGCTTTTTTCGATTTTTATCATGATCATCCGTACCATCAATTGAATATCGGTCAAGAAGTAGAAGTTGTCCATGAAGATATTCAAAAGAAATTTATTGACTGTAGCAGTCCTTTCTTTGACAAAAAAGTGATTAAGGATGTGCTAAGTAAAGGATTTCCGATTCCAAAAGAGTGGCTGGATTCTTGGAAGAATATCACAATAAAGGATTTGAAACCATACGTGGACCTTGATGTCATTTTTAGAAACTGGGATGCGGTCCTTCCTGTCATCAAAAAAGACAGTAAGCTCCCAAAGTTATTAAGGTGAGAAATTACTTCACATTTCGCAATTTTTCTGTATAATTTTCCAAAACAACTATGGAAAAATAGAAATAAAACGCCGTGAATTCGTTTTTATCTTCAAGGAAAATCCATTCTAAAAACTGCTTTAATCTTGTCGTCAGAATTACTTTTTTGCACCTACGATCATAATATCTTAATTTTCTTACAGTCCTCGTTCTATTGTGAGAGAGAAGAGTTCTGAACCTCTTCGTAAGAGCATATTACTGACACCGTCTCAGTTGCCGGAATTTAAACAAGAGAAGAAATGGGAAATTAAGTGTGGCGTATGCAACAAGCTGTTGAGAGGGGGAAACAAGAGATATGAGGCACACATGACAAATACACATCAAGTTCGTTGCCTCTGTGGGGAAGAATTTCAGTCCAAAATACTCCTGCGGTCACACCTGAAAAAAGAAAGCAATTCATCCCTTCATGCATATAAGCCTGCAGAATTTACAATTCCCTTATTTGAATGCGACTCTTGTGATGAAATATTTCGATCGTTAGCTGTAGCTGAAAAACACCGGCAAATGGCTCACAATTACAGAAAACCTGTCATAAAAGGTAAAGAAAACTTATTTTTCTTCCCTAATTCCTCAATTTCTAATTCCTAATTTCTTATTTCCTTAAATGTTTTATAGATACCTAGATATCTTTAGATTTCAAAAGTATCATGCAATGAATACTTTGATTTATCTTGAGGATTATCATCCGCCTGCATGGAGTTATTAATAATAATGTTGGCTACCATTAATTTATGGCGAGGTTTGCAAATTTTTGACGTTTGAAAGACACATCCATGTAAACGGTATCCAGCTGAATAGAAATAGGTATCTGAAGGATGTTTTCTCGAGGTTATTATCCTAGCTAATTGTTAGATATTGTTACAGAGTGCATGGGTAGCCTATAATATATAAAATGGTAATCGGTATCTTGGGATTTGGTAAAAACTTGAGGTACCAAAGATGCTAGGTATAATATAGATTTTCTTTATTTAACAACAGACCATTTACCCTGTGTAGGAGCAGGTATACCTCTACAGTGTCTACAGGACAGGTAATAAAAATACAGAGATAGTAAAAGGCAGGTTAAGTATAATATGAATTTAGAAACAATGAATAACTGCAATCTGCTAAAGGTTATCTCTTAGAGCTTTTGAATGTATTGTATTTAAAATTTAATTTGTGTGTGAACAGCTCCCGAGGCAAAACCGCTGGTATTCAATTGTGGATCATGCAAACTGCAGTTGAAAGACCGTGTCTCATTGCTAAATCACCATTCCTCGAAGAATTGTGTGGAACTACAGAAGAAGATATTTAAATACTACTGCAGCGTTTGTCACAAAGGCTTTCACTGTAAAAAGACTTGCAGAGAGCACCTGAAGAAAATACACAACATTCGATCTCGAGCAGAAGTATTTCTCTCACACATTAATAAGGACAAGTAAAATAATTTCTTATAGCGAATGACATTCCATAGCAAAAATTTTCACTGAAAAATTTTTTATGTTCGATTTTTAGACAATCCCCCGCAGAAACTCAGAAAGAGCAATCTCAACAAAATCTAACCGAGCAGCAGAAAAGAAAAGGCGATGATCCGATGCTTCCTAATGTCACTAACCATGGGGCAAGCAACCCCACTACAAATTATCTTCCAACACATACGAAAGCTGGTTCCGTCATTTATTATTCCCTTGCTAGATCTAGATGAAATTACACGGTTAAATAAAATAATTCTTTCTTTTGCACTTTTATCTTGTTATGAAAAGGTTAGATTTACACATAAAGCAATAATTTCTTTCAAAACATTTGGTTTTCGTAGTAATGTGTAGTAAGTAGCAGTGGATTAACCTAAAACAGATTTTCCCGTGTGATAGACAGTGAATAAAGAAATACAGAAACAAAAATATTTTCTGAATTATTTGAAAAGTTTATCCGTTTTCATCGATATAAGTGGCATTTGAAACTTCTTCTCCATAGGAGCTGCCTTTGGGTCTTTGGTAGTCGTGACGCTACCACTTCGGGGCTTCGAAGGTTTCAAATTCATTACAGACGCTTCCTCCTCCGCCGCCTGAGTTGACGAAGTGGCAACCTCTGCAGCGGCCGCCTTTTTCGTTTTTTTGGGCTTCGAAGTTGTAGGAGGAGGTGGTGAGGATATCTCCGGTGTTACTATCTCAGGTGTTGGCTTCGATATCTCAGGTGTAGGTTTCAATATCTCAGATGTTCTTGGCTCTTTTTCCGAAATATTTCCCACTAACCTGTTTAGGAATACTATGATGGCGATAATAAAACAGTTCAAGCATTGGCATTAATATTTCAGCTAAAACTATTTAAGAATCGTCTTATTGGTTTACATTTGTAGGAAATCAATCCATCATCATCTGGAGAATCCGCACAATCCGTCAGAATTGCTTTAGACTCTTCTGGCTCTAATTTTTCTCCTAGATAAATACACCCGAATTGAATTTTAGTTTTGCCATATAGATAACTACGTATTTCTATCATAATTTCTAGCTTTTGTGTCTTATCTTCTCATTCCATGCACAAATAAGTCACACACACACACATCAAATTATATTATGTACATATAGGTACCTTCTAACCTTCTGTATGCATAAAATATATTTTCTCTCACCATATGACAGAAGAACATGATTCAATTCAGCGGCCGACATCTTCCCTTCCCCTTTCTTGTCATAGCACTTTAGACACTCCAGAAAGTCTTCCACACTGCCAACATCTTTATCCTTTTTTGCATCCGCATAAATGGCTAGAAACTCTTCAACTTGTAATATTTTCTCCCCTGTATAAAGAAAGAATCACCACAACAGTCCACTGACATTAAAACGCATTAAAATATATTTTTTTCAGAAATTCGAAGTATTTAATACGTCTTCTGTTAGTGCCCCCCAGCTTTTCGATTCGATTTAAGGTAGGATTCAATCCCAAGGCTCTTAAAGCATCCCCAAGATTAAAAGCGTCCATGACATTTTTCCCTTCGAAATCGTAAATGGAGAAAGTAAACTTGACTCCTGAAATTGAAATATCGTGATTTTTATTGTATTCTAAATGAAGTATGGAGGTAAATTTTTTTTAATGAAAAACAATTTCAGCATTCTCACGCTCAATTTCTTTTGCGCTGAGGTTCATATTCGAAGAGATTTTTAATTACACTGAATGGTTTTCAAAAATAAGGACACCAACAATCACCAAAATGGAATTTTTATGCAGGAGTCTACTAAGGAAATGTTTTCTTAGAGAAAATAAATAAATAATTTAGCTATACAGTTATCTATCACAAAGTGAATGAATATTTAAGATGATGATAATATGATAAAACTCAAGAATTGAGACGGAATAAAATGGGATGTGGCCGCTATGGTTGACTGGCATGAAATGAAGTGGAAGTGGCATGGATTCTTGAGTGTGTGCATTTTGCGGAACATCAAAACATTAAGAAGGTGAGTTGGCGTATTTTCAGTTTGTGTTTATTCAAAACTATCAATCATACCATACGGGGTAAGTGTGTCACTTTAGTTTACAAGATGAGACAAGAAGTAGATACTTCGGCTCTGGTTTACCGATTCGCCGTCCGTTCACCAACATAACGCTACCACTCTAGCATGGCAGTGGTAATTTGTGATCATCACGAAATGTAGTCAGTAATAGTAAGCATCTGCGTAGGCGTTGAAAAAGTTTACATTTTAAGAAAAAGGTTATTTTTACCATGTTACTCTGCATGACTCCGTGAGCATTAGATTTTGACTTGTTTACATTATCACATTTTATATCTGTATAGGAATCTGTGGTTCAGGAATGAAATAGATACATAATAACATAAGTATATGCAGAGATAATACCTAGGTATGTCATCAGTTCAATTTTCTTCTATACACATTTAATTATCTTACCTATGCATATGGTGGATGTGTGCTACTGAAGACATCCCAACGAGTTGCGGACATGGTTATGGTTAAATAGGATTTGAACGATGAGCCACAAATTACATAGAAATGGCTTTTTATATGAGTTGCTTGTCTATATGAAGAATTCTTGAGCTGTCATCCTTAAGCCACCATGCTCTGTTCATCTGCTTTAAATAGAGAAAAACTTATTTGGATAGCTTACGCAATCAAGGCTGACTGAAATATTGCATAGGTAGGTATCTACATTTATTAATGGGTCATCTCATCATCTCATCCTCCACTGACTCCACTTTTACTCTGTACTTTCTTAATCCTTTTCTCCCTGAGCCTGCTTTGCAAATTAGCATCCACAAAATATTTGGCACACCGACATGAAGTAAATTAGATCTGTTCAAGAATTTATAGCTGGGAAAGTCGTACATATTTTTTGTTTGTACCTTGTTGCTAGAATTTTATATTCTCTAGAGCATGCTTTTTAACACAGATGTAGCAATAATATTTTTATATGTACATATACCTGCCTACTATTAGCTGCCTACCTACATGCATACGATACGCTTCTGTCTGATGCCCACGTATACTTACACATAGATATTTTAACGGGTATTTATGGGTATTTACGGATATAAATTGATAGCTAATGAAAAGTAACCACTTGCCAAGGTATCCCT
Organism: Tomocerus nigrus; assembly: GCA_019776505.1. Lineage (NCBI taxonomy): Eukaryota > Metazoa > Arthropoda > Collembola > Entomobryomorpha > Tomoceridae > Tomocerus > Tomocerus nigrus. The sequence continues at coordinate 21,186 of JABASI010001116.1, forward strand.
TTTACCTAGCAAAGTGGCAATAAGTAAGGCATGGCATAGATTTAAAGAATTATTGTACTACTGCAGCGGTAGTAAGTACGTTGAAAATAGATTAACTATAATATATTATAATATACCTAGATACAGCAGTCATTACTTCTTATTCTGTCTGCAGATGGTATCCTGCAACTCAATTTTATTGTTTAGTGTCGACTGCATTGAACACTTGCTAATTTAACACGATAAAATAAAACCGTGAGCTGGACTTGAAGTAGACGAGTAGGCAAATTATTATTTATTTAGAATTATTTACGACTCGAGCCAGTATATTAAATTAATGCTTTCAAATAATCTTGAGTTGTTTAAACTGAGTGAGTCTTGTAAAAGAACAGGCTGAAAATAGACGAAGAAACGAGTATATAGGTATAGGTATTTTATAAATCTGAAAAAATGCTGTCAATGAATCATGAAATTCGAAGGTCGTTTTTAATAATGGGAAGAAACTGAATCATAGAGTATAGAGGCTGCTATTCACATCACTAAGTACGTTATGGTAAGAATAGTTGTGGTCTAGATATAATTAATGAGAAATAGATAGCTATGTAATCACTCTAAATCCTAGGTATTTCGATGCATATAACTTAGCCTATGAGATTTAATATTTCAGTAATAATCACGCACTCTAGAAGGGAGATTGCAAGGAATCATTAATTGTAGCCATAAATCGAATGCTAATTATGACAGTTTAAATTGTCCAATACATTACGCACTACGCAGTTCACGTCATAGTACTACTCATCTCCACCTCATCTCTCATCTGTAGGTGTGTGTTCTTTACTTTCTGACAGTTTCTGCAATTAATACCTTTCTAATCTGTACACATTTGTTTGTAGTGTGTTTGTTGACGGTTTCAGTATGTGGACCTACGAATATTCCTTTGCCATTTGTCACTGTTCTGCCAAAAGACACTTGAAATGGTCCAAAAATTGCCATTTTTCCAAAATGAGTAATTTTCTGAATCTGTAGTAATTTTTATAGTGTCATGATACGTATATAATTAACTGTCTCCATAATTTAATATGTAACTGCAATTAATTTACTTTAATTTGGGACAGTACTAAATCTGCAGATGTATGTAGCTTGCACCATGCATACTACTCCATAATAAATCCTACTAGCATATCCGAAAATTAAGAGTTTACAGTCAACTTCGTTGTCGTTATTTATGTGGCTCTTAAATCCTGTGGTTTTTGTTGTTACAGATGTTCACAATCACAAGTGAGAAAGCCGTCGTAGATGGGGATAATTTTATATGCAAACACACGTGCGTATTTTCTGGATTTCGTTTCCATAATTATCTTTTGGCAGAATTAGTGTTATCTGAACATACGTATTACGTACATAGCCTTGGCCCTCAATTTTGGTCTTCTCTGTGAATGTTACATTGGATCATAGTCATATCCACCTCCAGCAAACGCAAAAATGAGAATTCAAAGTTAATATGTAAAGAGTGTAGTAATCTAATACTAATAATAATATTATGTACAATATAGGTCCAATAATTTGCAATTACGATACAGGATTAGTTATTGCCCCCGACTGAATCATAATCATAGCACACTGTTCTTCTTATTATTTTTTAAGTACAGAGTTACCCTGTCAAAATCATTGTTTGTCCCAAACATGATTAGCGAAAACAAGTTACATTGACGGGAAAACAATGAAACAACGAAAATCTTTACTAATAGCTAATTGGTTTGGTAGGATAATATCATATACGGTAGATGATGTCAGGGGCTTCCTATACCATATGCTATTACCTGTAGAAACAAGCGATCTTGGTGCGTAGTAATAAGCGGATACCTGATGTATTTCCAAGTAGGTACCTACGCAGTTACGTGATGAACTTCCAAACTTCCAAGTACGCAGTTACCTACCTGATATTATTATGACATCGGTAATTTGGTACGAATTGAATCCTGATCCCTCTCAATAATTTTATCCAGTTTATCTGGTTTTAAAATACTTCTCTATCTGGATGCTCACAATTGGGTTGCATTGCATAATGTGTGTGATGTTTTGTGAATATGACAGAATTTAAGCGACGCATAGCACAATGTGTGATGACGATGAGCCTTTAATCTTTTTATCTACCGACAATTAATTTGGTGAAAGTGATGCTCGACTTTTAATAACATTGTATTTAACCAGTCTATCTGAAATCCATTGTCGATGTGACAGTCATTATTATGCACCGCTACTCGGAGCAGTTGCAAAAATATTTCAAACTTTTGGATTTCTTAAAATTAATTCTATTGTAAAGAATTTTGCTGCATTTATGGTATATACTCTTCTGTACCAAACAAAAATTACTTGGAATTCTCCTTATCGTTCTCTCAAAACGTACTATTTCTAGAACGCCAATTAGCATTAGCACTATCACTTGATACTTGTGCGTAAAATGGAACGGAAACGGTAAATATCTTCCTTTAAAACTACACACACATACTCTTTTGTCCTCACATGAATTCATCGCTTTCATAACTATTCAGTGCACTTATATATATACTATTTGTGCTATTGCAGTGTAGAGATATAAGATACATGAAAAAATTACATGTTCTTATAAATGGTAACACTATTCACCATTGATTATAGGTCTACCGCAGAACCCCGAGATGTAGCCAAAGAAATGGATCTGATGAAGATCCTGCAATGTCCTGCTTGTAAAGATGTAGCTTTACCTCCGATTTACACATGCACAGAGGGTCACATTATCTGTTCAGAGTGTCTAACGAAGGTCCAACGATGTCCAGCTTGTCAAAAAAGTTTTAGCAACACCAGAAACTACAATTTGGAATCCGTTTTTGTCAGCTCCACATTTACGTGTAAGTTCAAGGATGATGGCTGTGACAAGCTGATGAAAGGAACTGCCCTTCCGGTCCATATGAGAAAATGTGAATACAGGTGCAGTTAAAAATCCCATGCAGTCAATGTGACAACATTTACCACAAGTAATAATTCAACCTCAAGTCTCAAGGTTCTAACGTCTGAAATATTTTATCGACAATTTTTGTAGGCCGATCCAATGCAGCTATAAAGACTGTCCGGAAAACATACCTTCAATGGTCTATATGGAACATTTGAAAAAGGTCCATAAAATATTTGGCTACGACAACGAGCAACAATCCTATGAATTTAAGAATGCCAATGATTTTGTTTTAAGTGGTAAGGTCACATTTCAATTTTTCATTAACTTATATTATATTCAGTCGTAACTTTTGATTGAGTTTTTTCTACAAGAACCAAATGGAATTGCGGATATACTAGATGTAATAAAGGAAGTAAAAACAATGTTAAACAGTTACTGAGTCGTCTCTGGTTTTTAGACGAAGAAATCGATTTGGGTCTTGAATACGCTTATTTTGACGGGCATTACTTTTTGGTCCACTTGGTTATCAGAGACCGAATTGCCTACCAAAATATTTGTGTAGTGGGTCCAGAAGCTGTTGCTGAAAAGTACAATGCTGTCTTTACTTTTGTTCCCAAAACTCAGAAGGTAAGTTAAATGGTTGCAGGCTAAGTTCGATACGACTACAATAATAAGTAAACTAATATAAAGTTGTTTCTATTAATTTGTGTAAAAGGTTCCTGAGATCCAATGGAAGGTACCAGTGAAGTCCTTTAGAAATGAAAATCCAGAATGGGAATGGGATGCCTGCGTCGCCATTCCAGTAAGACAATTAAAGTTTTTCATGGTCAACGATGCAGTCGCCAATTCTAACGATTCTCGCAATTACAAGTTTGTTTGGGAAACAAAATGCCAAATCGTGAAAACGGATGACGCTACAAGCACGGATCTCTAAATTGAAATCTGTTGCTTGTTTATTACTACTACTTACTTACTAATAAGAGTATTATAAATTGAGAAAATATCTGCTATATAATATGTGCAGTGACCATGAATGATGTTACAAATCTGCTCAACATACCTTCACAACTATCACAACTGTTTAAAATTGACCCAGAAACTAGTATGATACTGTTAGATGAAATAAAACGAATAAATTTAATTCAATTTGAAATTCCAATGTAACGTAGACGCTACAGATTTCCTTTGAATTCCTCCTTAGGAAATTACGAAGGTGATCTGAAAATAAGTTTTAAATAAACCTGGAATTCATATTACATTGAAATTCCTTTGCACTACATAAAACAAAAGTGAAACCTAGTTTTATGGTCATGTAGCATGCTTACTTGCCTATCATAATAAATAATATTCAAACCCATCATCTTTGTTCGCTAAACTAAATATCTAATGCATTTAGTTTTTACGTCTAACTGCCCTGTAATCAGAAAACACTTAGTAATGCTTCTATGTATGTACAAATAATATTAGAGTATTACGAATGGAAGCTGCAACTCATAACGCTCGGTGTGACTTGCACTTTAATAATTCTGAAATATGATTCACCTTATGGCAGGACATGATCAAGATTGTGATAATAACAAGTGGTAATCTGGTACTGGTAATAAAACGAACATTACAGAAAGAGGAAAAAAATGGTTTCAAAGTCATTTCAATGATAACGCTGATTAATGTTTTCTCGTGCGTCTCTTGTGCATGTGCATATAAATGGTAAATACTTAGGGGTCATTAATTTTCTTGAATACCCTCGCTAACCACTGCTGCTGTGAACATTTCTGGAATAACAAACACATAATAATAAGTAAGTGTATAAATCGTAGAGACTGGAAGTTGCATGTTGCACTAACTTAAAAATCTATGATACTATACTCTACATAGCACAGGAAGAATATTGTTTCGGAAAGGAAATTGTATGCATTTAGTCATGCCCATTTACTTTTTCAATTACCTTATTGCCCTGTTATAATTTTCTTATCGGATTTTGTAGGGATTTTCCAGGTTTACCTTTTTGTAAGCGAGTTCGTCACTGGCAATCATTTTCTCAATACACCTCTCGTAGGTGATTAAGATTAACTAATTTTATTATCCATCAGTGCTAGTGTAGTACAAGTACAAGATTTAAGATACACACAACCATTGAGTGTTGAATTTTAATTTGTAATACATTACTGTATGACTAATTGGTTAGTGTGTCACATTATAAGAATATGAATCTATTGGTAAACTCATTTACCAAATATTTTTCCGTGAAACACTCATACTCAAATGGTAATTACCGAGTACCGTTTTTCATTTCAATTTGTACGTTAAAAAGTTATGATCTTCGACAATAACAAATCTGTTTCATTGGTTGGATGTGAATAGCATAAATATTTGCAATGAGACGAGGAGATTTATTACCAGCACAAACAATAAAAAATAACCAAAATCAAGTAATGAATACAATAGGTACTCAATACTGTAACACCATAGAGCATACCAAGATTACAATTAGCAGACCATAAGTGTTATTGCTATTCAAACATAAAATATTTATTTATGAATTTACAGTTGACGCATTTTGACAAAACAAACGTCTTTACATGTCTCATTTGTGCTGGATCACTAATGACAGTAATGACTCTATGCACATAAAAGTACTAGTGCAGAAAATTTTTAAGGATTGAAAATTTAACAACTCATCTGCTATCAGGAGATGAGCTAGTAATCGTGAATGGACTCCTAAATTATTTTCCGTCGCAAGTCGTAACTACATATATAAAACATGGAACATGCATCCAAAAACTTTCAGTAAGCTACGAGCTACCGTAAGTGACTTAACATACGGAACAAGGACAGGATAATAGAATTAGATAAATTAACGTAAAGTCGCTAGAGAATAGTCTAGCTCCAACAATTTAACTGCGCAGTTTCTTCGTTTTATCAAAACAAGACGCAAAATGTATTACTACAATTTCTTACTCGTACCGGTGGTGATTACTTTATTCACGATATTCTCAGTCAAATGCCAAATAATTGAATTTCCATCCGAAAACTCCAAGTTTCCACCCAACCCAGCAACTCTAAATCAACCGAAATTTCCTAGCAGCCCAGATTGTATGGGGTACATGATGGGCAGTCCTCAATGGAACAAATGTTGGGCAAAATTTCATGGAGACATGGCCAATTTTCAGCAAGCTATGGCAAGTTACGCTGAAAAAGTAAAGAAAGACTCGAGCACGAAACCAAAGTAAGGGCATTTTAATTTTCTCATGCTTTGCACTTCTATTCATCCTTAGTTGCTAATTATACAATGCATGTATGTAAATTATAAATCAACGACTATGCTATCTCCTCTCTATATGCATCAATTCATGATATTTAACACCAACACCACTATGAGGTTTAGTGATACAGAGTTGTATTTTCCTGTCATGTTACGTTCAAAGATACACCTTTAACACAGATTACAGATATCCCGATTTTTTCCTTCTTTTATTCTTGCTATGGTATATAGTTTTCTGATTGAAAATAGAGAAACTTGTGATATGCATGACGATTTAAAATTGATCTCCAGATCAATCGCTGCGGGAAGTTTTATTTTGTAGGGATCTACCTATATCCTTTACATTGCACTAGGTTTCATTCCCACTAGTCACAACTCTCACAACTATTGAAACTAAACATTGTTAATGCAACCGTTGATTATTCCAGCTAATAACAGATCGTACTAACAGTACGGTTTTCAAGATTCAAAAAACGTTAGAAAAAGATATCATTTGCCCAACATTTTTAAAACTACAACTACCATGTAATAATTATGATCTTGAGGTACCTACCTATATAAATACCTATGGAATTAGTTAGGACCATAGACA
>JABASI010001117.1:0-27941 GCA_019776505.1 Tomocerus nigrus
TTTTTGATCGTACCAGGTCAATAATGACAAATGTATTGAAACATTTTGCTGGAGAATTTCCACACGTGACTCCCATTTTCGTAGATGATTTTTGATACTCGTGACGATTTTTGATATTATTACAGCAACTGAATAATGACGATATTTCAGCTTTCAGACAAAAGCTTCCAAGTTTGACTTGAGCTTGAGCCTGTAAAACAACTAGAACTCACCTTTTTTCGATACCTTGGTCTAGACAAGATTTCGTGGCCCCACTGCCCGATCTTTCTTTTATCGTTGATCGTAGCCTTGCTTTTTCTAGTGGACCGCTGGACAAGCGTTTCGAAAATGGGATCTATACTAAAAAGATCTTCTGACCAAACATTATTTTATTTTTCGACACGATTTATTTTTCTGTTGCCTGTGCATCGTTTTCGCGAAGAATCATAGCAACTATTATGTACATAGATATGTAGCTGTCTGTAGTGATATGGTTTTTCATGAAAAGCATGAAACAGTAATAAAAAGAAAAAGGCTGGAAATCTCCTTTACAATAAAATTACAGAAGGCAAGGACAGTAGATACTCTCCCCCCTCTCCCACTCCCCCTCTCCTAAAGGGGATGATGGATGATCCACTTTGTGATTCCTTTAACAAAAATGCTACTAAAACATTTCTTAGGCATGTAAAAAAGGTACGACGGAATTATTTACGTAGTAAGATGTTCAGGGGAAGCTTTGGTCTGCACGCTATAACCCCAGAACCAGATTGAATAAAAATATGGGGCTTACAGTTACATCCTTACATCATTCTAAAGCTGACATTCCAACCTAAGGATTGGTGTATACTAAGTGTGAGTTTTCATGATTATGTACGCTTTTTCCAGACATACAGATATTTATAAAAGAAAACGGTCTTTTGTGATGTTGAGGTAAATGGGACATAACAATAATAAAAATATTATTGTCTAACGACATTATTGGATTTAGAGTTCATTACCTACAAACAAGCTGCATTGCTACCGCTCTGTCTGAGACCATAAAAATAATACGCACTTCAATCGAATTTAGAAAAATATTTATCTTCGTTATTTACTTGGTATTTAATTGGCCAGCTATGGATTTTTAGCATCGAATTGCAGCTTAATAAAAACCTCTCTCCTGGTAATATGTAATTGCAATAACTGTAATTCGCTATTTAGAATGTGATTCGATGATTAATTTGGTAATTGACAAAGTGAAATTTAAAAGTGAGGCAAGAAGGCAAAGGAGATTAGTATCACGAAGCAAATAACGTGAAAATAGGAGTGAGCGAGTAGGAGAAAACATTGTGTTCTGCTCTGTGCCACAATTTAAAGACGGTTGTTAGTAGGCATGAGCCGAGCTCATTACTAGAACTTGTAGTACTTAATTGTAAATTGTAATTGCAATGGGTAATTGTAAAATGTAATTACTGTATGTAGTAGCAATAAGGAAATCGCCTTATCCTCCGTACTTACTGGTTAATAGCAAAGTTGTTGTTGGTTTACTATTCTTTCATTTCGTATGTAGAGTCTGTTCGATTAGAATTAGAATAAATAGCTAAGGACTCCCTTCATTACAGCAGACATACATATAAAAACAGTTGCATCACTTCTGTACACAAGGAACAAGAGCCAGCAGAGGTAAAAGAATATCAGTCAAGTCAAAGCGAGTCAAGGCAAGGCAAACTATTAAAGTGAAATGCAAGTCCATTTAAGTGTATTCATAGTAAGTACGTGTAGTAGTATGCATAGTAGTAGGTATAAATGTAGTCGGACGGATATGTATTATTATTTGTTTGTGGATGTGACCTGAAAGTAGAATTAGGAGTTCGGAATGCAAATGTACACGCACAATGCACACACATTGTTTCTGTCGTAGTATTTGGAAATTAGCATCATGTAGGATTAGCAGTTCTTATTAAAATCCCTATATAACCATATAACTTCCTATAATTTACATATTATTATAAAACTTGTACACATATAAAAGAGAAATATTACTTAAAAGTGCATTTCTAATCGAGTGACTAATAAAAGTTGACTGACTCACACTCACAGAAACTTATGAAATTCATTTGTCCAGAGAGTAAAAGTACTAGTACATGTTTTGTCCCAACTGTTGGTGCATGTTGAATGTCTAGTCCTTTGCGTTAGTGAAATTAACAGTAATTGATAGGTAAAAAAGTCCGTATAGTTAGATTATGAAGTTAAACAAATATGTACTTGTCATACCATAGTGAATTTAGACAATAGAGCATATAGGACACTAGTTAGGAGACTCAACTGACTAATAATGAAATGTGTAGCACTTTTAGAAAGAGAGTGATAGTGGTTCATGGAAGGATCTGATAGGATCTGCTCATAATTCCTAATTCTTTATGGGCAGAGTGCAACTGCAGAGAATTTTCTATCTATCCTTCCTTAAAATACTTTCTGTTCCTATTATATTATGTGTACGTATCTATGATGTATTTATTGTTTCCCCGTGTAATATGCTCGAGTCTAGCCAGTCAGTAGTAGTTCCTACAGAATAAACAAGAGAAACGACCATGTTCAAGTTTCGCTTGGCTTCCCTGCTCCGCGTTGGCATTCGATCAAACTCTCAGATAGGACGAGAGGGAAACGGAAGTGGCCTCCGAAATTACCCTCACAAATGTCATCGGAATGAAAAGTCTAATATGCTTTTATTATGCAAACACTCCTTTTACATCTATACATGTTCAACTACTTAAACTCCTGTGTACAAGAACTACCCACACAATTGTGTGGGACCTTGCCCAGACAATAAATTAAAGTATAAACTATGAAAACGATAATAATTACCAAAATGTATATATATGGGACAGGTAGGTAATTAAATATTATATAGGGAGAGAACTGTTTTCAATACAGAGATCTTCTCCCATTTTTATCTGGCTGTCTCGTCCTGTCTGTTATTTAGCAGCAGCAGCCTGTCTGATTTACTCAATTCACTCTAACAAAGATTATATTATATTACCGGACATAATTGGTGATGTTGATGATGCTTTTATAAATAATTTGCTATAAAAAATCCCCTGTTCACCAATGTATGCACATTAGCATTGGAAAAAAGGGTGAAAGTAAAACAAGGATCCTAAACACTCTGACCAGAAACTTTGTTGAAGGAAGCCAAACAGAAGATAATATAATAGCACAACACAGCTAGGTAGAAATAAAGGGATCAAAGCTAAATTGGTGGAAAATAATTGTGTTACACACATTTTAGTGACGCTAGGGTAAGTGAAGGGCCATAATAAGTACACATTGGAAGGGGCCTTTGAAATTAAACATCCAGTTAAATAGCTCCACTCAATGCGGTTAGAAAGGTGAGCACCATGATATGATATTATGTGTCTACTTGCTGCTCCCTTGTGGTCTCTACACTCAAATCAACAATTTATAATAATGAACTCACAATGCATCCTACAGTTTATTAGACAAGATATACATATATTTATATCCCTCAGCTATTTATACATATATTTATCTAGTAATTGCGGTTTTCTCTATACCTATATAAAGTTTGTGTTTAGGAATTGACTCCGTTGTCCCATCCATTCATTTCATTACATTTCATTATAAATGGGCAGCGTTTTTCGTCAGGGAGCCCACAAGAGTGAGCTCAGGAAAAAATGTAATGATTATTAATCGACTTCCTTTACTCAACGAGCTCTTTCCATTAGCATGGCACTTTTTGTCCCGAGTAGCACAAACCAACAACCAACTAACTAAACTCCAACCTGCAACCTGCCTTTACCTTTAGTTACCTTCTTCACAAAATCTAATATTCTCTCTCTCTCTACTACGAACCACCTCTCTTTCTTTTAAAACAGACTTTCCCATATTATCTAAATGCTTTCTGGACGTATATCATTATTATCAGCGTGTGCATGTGGAATTAGGATAGTACGACGAAACTCAACAGTTGACTCATACTTAATTCTATATGGACGAATGCATTTTATATTGAGGACACATAACACATAGACACACTGTGCATGGATATTTAATAGTGTTCCTTATACAGACATCTGTGTCTAACTATACGTTACAAAAGTTTCAGTGGTTAGATGTACTTAGCTCGTTTCGTCTTATGTTGTGTACTTATAGGAATATATGGTTAACGTAATGTGTAGGCTATAATATTATTGGTTTGGTCTGGTTTGGGTGCGGGCGGACAGCTCTCCAGCATTTCTTGTCCTCTTTAGTAACAAACTCTGTCTTGTCTTGTTTTCGAAACTTTTTTTCTCTCATCTTCCCTTCGGATAGCTACACTTAATGATATACGTATCTATAGCTTCTGCCTTGCCTACCTCACCTAACTCTTCACCTGACTTTGGATTACATTAGCCGAACTAAGGAAAAGCTACCTTTAGCGAGCTTAAACCCTTTTGACAAAAGCCCAAACCTGATCTGCATATTAATTAGCTCCTATTATCTATCCCTCTTCTCCTACTTACATACATACACTGTACTTTGTGGATTGGAAGCTTAAGCTTCATTCTTGATACACAATAAAAAATAGGACAGGACACTAAAATTTTGTGCATCAGTTTCACGTTTATATATTATATGTGTGTTTTCTTATCCTTATATACTTCAGAATTTAATTCCAGTGTTTAAGTTTCAGTTGCCGATGCATCCGCTTTTTCTTGTTTGCTGTGGCCTGACAATAAAATAAGGGAGAGAGAGCAAAGCTGGCGAATATACATAAGAGGAAAGAGTAATGTATAGGTAAATTAAATTCTTCAAAGGAAATAGAAAAGTTCTACATGTACATTAGTCAAAGTTGGTTGTACTTGGTTTTCGTAGCTATTTGTACAGAAGAACAAGGTCCTCCCGCCTTGTTCTCGCTACAATTATGCTAATAATAATAGCTAGAGTGTATAAAATGTAGAATAAAAGTCCCTTTTTCTGTTATTTTCTTTGTTTATGTTGTTTTTAAGTGATAAATGAGTGTATGGTTGTGGTCTTGATTTGAAAAAGTGGATGAATAAGGCTAATAATTAAGGGCTATGCTATGATATGATTGAGAACGGAAGAGAAGAGTTAAGATGGTTCGAGGATAGTTAATATGTAGAGTGCGGGCAGTTTGCTTCCATTATTTACATGTCTGTATAGTGTGTGGTTTGGTGTTTTGTTGCTAAAGGTTGAAATAGCGGATGAAATGGAATGATATGATGAATCGCGTAATGTTGACGAGATAAGAGGGCTAATGGGAGTAATAGTGCTAATGGGATTGACATTGATGGGGAGCTTGAGTCACAACTCACAATTATTCTCTATTGTGATTCCTGGCAGATATGAGATATGAGAGAGAAGAAGCAAACCACGAACAATTACACTCACTGTATATGTATGTAGTTATATTATGTACAATGCTCGAGTAGACAGGCAGGCGAAATAGGAAAAACAAGTGCAAGTCTCGTAAATACATGGATAATATGAGCATGAGTTCAGATAGAGCACAGATATGAAGAATCAAGTGAACTGATGATACAAAGTGACTGAGAGTTATAAAGGTGAGCTTCAACTTGCAGTTTTGCAATTTGCTCTCCCGTTCACAACTATCTAGCATAGTATGCTGCTGCTGAGTGTAAGTAAAGGGAGGCAGGCTCTGATATTCTTCAGGATAGGATTGATGGGAGCTTTAGATGAACAGATTCATCCAAAGATAGTCCAGCACATTTTTTACATATGTCTCAGCTCTCTTTCCTTATGCCGAGAGTTAGGTGATGTGATAGGCGGTCGCCAGATCACAAATTCTGATTTCTCTTATCCGTTTCGTCAATCCCGTAGTCTTTGTTGTTTTTTTTATCGCTCAGGAACAGAATAGACCTCTCCCTTCCTATCCACACATACAAATATCATACTATTATACAAATAAATATAGTTTACCTACACAGATTTCCTTCCTTTCTTTCTTTCTGCACACGGCTTCTCCTTTTCTTCATATCTTAATGTAAACACACTCTCTATTATTATAAATGCTTACACTTTGTCGTTTTTTACCTCTTTCCCATCCTTCTCTATCATTTTCATAATGCTTACGCAAACATTCATTGTTCTCTTTATGTTCCTGCTCTACTTATATCATTTGCCATTCAAAATATATAGAAACAAAAAAGCAATGAAACTATATCGACCTGTCAGATATTCTATTTTCTATTGTATTTACGCATCAATCGAATTCATAGTTAGATTGACTTTGACAGTAGAAGCTGTCTTGTATTCTCTCTATTCATGTGAACTGTTTTTTGTATTCGAAATTCGTGCGATTTGTTGAGCATTAGTGAAATTCTAAGGTGATGGGATTTTCTTTATGCTGCTATGCTGTGGCAAATGAATTGGCTTATGATATTATTTGCAGTTTAGTCCAGAATAAAAGTGGGAAGAGTCTCTCGTACGGTAAAGAATGACGTTAGATGTGAGTGTAAGTTGAGGAGTTTAGTGGGAACCTTTGCAAATTATGATGAAAACATTGAACCCTTGCTTCTCTTGCTTTATTTTATTCTTTCTGTTCTCAGCATGATGTGATGTGATGCTGATTGCATATATGTGTATAGGTATTATCAACATATTCGTGCCATGATCGTGCTATATACTAATATATAGTGTCTTCCTTCATGTATACTATAATAGATAACATGAAGGGTTAAAAAGACTGAGAATTTATGATAGACAGACTAGTGCATTATGAATGATGGTAATATAATAGACTTTGGTTATTATGAAATTTTTTTATTTTATAGCCTTGCCTTTTAGATGTGCATTAGTCTTTGCCTACACTACTCTGATTATAATTGCTTGTATTGTGTTATGACATAGACATGTATGGAGGAGATGATGATGAGGGTTGTATAAAAATTTCTAGGGATTAGTAAGTAGTATATGGATGTGGTGGTGTTTGCTTGCTCAGGCAAATTGATAATAGTTATTATTATGCTATCAGATATTGTTTTAAGGGCAAGGCTCACATACTCCTCACAATTACAATTAGTTCAGTTGAGTTCAATTCACAGTGCAGAGTGGTTTTCATGGTGGCCGGACGAGAGATGGTCATTATTTATACGGAGATCTAGACAAATGTCAATCACTCATAGAAATATAATAAATGTATCTAAATAACCATACAGATCTTCGTAATTACTAAGTCAGAAGACTCTCTCTCTCTATATATTTTATAGACAGTACTAGTAGGTATATATTATACTTAAGTTGTAAGTACAATTACTATAATAAGATCTCCTATCTTCTTCTTGGTTTAAATTGATAATTTCCTCTGCTCACAACTATATCTAACACTGTAACACTGTGTTTTAATAATAGTCTGAAGAAAATGGGCTTCCATCCTTATTATAAAGTGACTTATAGACGAAGTAGCTAATAAAAGAGGATTAAATGAGTAGTATAAGTCAAAAATTCAACTGTGTTTATGAATTATTAGTCAGATAATGTACTTATAGCTTGATAAGACACTGACATTGTAAAAGCAGAGTTTTTTAAAAACTTTTTAGTATATATCACTGTATTTTGAGTGTGTATGCATTGTATATGTGCAAAAAAGAGTGTGTAGTGGAGGTAAACCCAAATTTGGACAGAATGATGGCTCTAAGGAGTTTCTTGCTCGGTTGCTCAAGCTAAGCACTGATGAGAGTTAGTTTGGAAGGTTTGTAGCTTCACTTGGCTCATATTTCACCGAGGATACACACACAGAGTCTCTGTTAGTGGCCTTTTTCTATTTTTTCTATTCATATTTCATTGAATTTCCTTGATTGCCACTGACATACAGTTCATACGGATAGACAGAGCGAGAAAAGGAAATAAAAGGATATACTACTTAGTATAATAAAAGATAGCGGAGCTGTGTTCGTTTCGTAACTGATACGGAGTATCTATCTTGTCTGCCTTTGACTTCACTTGACTTCATCATGTTTTATGTATCCCTTTCTTTCTGCACAATATTCTTCTGTTTCCATACATTTCTTGACATGACTTCGTTAAACATCGTTAGTTAATGTTGCTAACTACCTATTCCTTCTCTCTCAGTCTCAGACTCTATACGCACCATTCTCAGAGCTCACTTTAGCATGGAATTCTGCAAAAAACACGACACATTAATTACCACCCGACTTTTTTTCGGGATATAACTACCTGAACAGTTTAACTAGTCTTCCTCTATCCCATTGTTCATACATTACACCTTGCATAGTCCACTTTTTACATTAACATAATCATAATGCTCATGTACACTACAATAATTCTCTGGAGGATAGTAGCCTTATGTATATACATACATTGTGCTCATCTTGATTTTTGATCCTTAGCGATAGCAGAAATAATGCTAAATAATTCTGTTGGGAATTAATCTAAATAGCTACCTTAGCAAGCACTCCTACTACCTTATTAATTAATTATTAATGAATTATAGAATGAGATCATTGAGATTACATTAATAAACTGCATACTCAAGTCAACAAGGGAAAAATTGAGCAGTGTACATATAATCAAGAGCTTGTTATACCATTTTATACTTTTATATATAAAAATAATATACATTCACTCACCGTACCTGTATGTGAGTGTGTGTGTACGTAATATATTTTTATGCACGATGATTCTCTGTGCTCCCATTCAGTTTAGCTAAACTGGGCACGACAATGCATTACTTACTTACACACTATTAATTTACTAATGCCAATAATATGAGCAGTTAGTTGAGAGAGAGGCAAAAACTAACAAGGATTTCCTCAGGCGGGCACTGCCACCCCTGTATTTTCCTAATAGCAACAATTTACTCGTGAGTCCGATTGTTTTGTTTTCTTTGCAAAAATAATTGTACTGTATTAAATTCCATTGAGAATTCTCATTCTCAAGTGAAGGCAGGATAAGGATCGTGAATGCAAAACATAAAGGAATTAGTAGTAACGATAAATAA
The DNA here is from genome assembly GCA_019776505.1 of Tomocerus nigrus. Taxonomy (NCBI): domain Eukaryota; kingdom Metazoa; phylum Arthropoda; class Collembola; order Entomobryomorpha; family Tomoceridae; genus Tomocerus; species Tomocerus nigrus. The sequence goes on from JABASI010001117.1 coordinate 8,960, forward strand.
TACTTATAAGCATATTATACATACCTATGTGTAATATTTACATGAGAAGCTCTTCGTATATGCTAAGCTTTTAAACTTACATTAGGTTGATTGAAAGAAATGGATGAAAAAATGTTGTAACATTGTGTAGGTACATGGAGAATTTCTTGAGCATAAGACTTATGTACTACTAATCAGCTTAGTATTTAGCATAAAAATTTTAAAACAATGAAAAATATAAACGAGAGACACAGACAAGAGTTTTAAACAGGATTTACATAGAAATTATCCTATGTAGTGTAAGTTGTTATTGTACCAGTAGCCTCTCTCTCTCTCTCTCTCTTCGCTTGCCCTGTTCCTTCAGGGAAAATGGGAACGGAAGTTCTACTCTCGTGAATACATTATTTTACATTTACACAGGTTGTAGACGGACACAAGAATTATTATATATAGCCCCTACCTATAATATATCACATTTTATATTCACTATATTCATTTACCTACATATTTATTACAAAGACATATCATATAGTAGCTACACCAAGTCTAATGTAATAATTCAAAAGTGCAACTTTGTATATTACCTTCTCGTGGTGATACTCGTTTCGTTCGCTAAAAAGTGTAATTGTGGAGTTGCAAACCAAAGCGGCTCCTTTGCCAATTTCTTGTGCAAACTTTGTAAGCGAGTTACAACTATCTTTTCTAATTACTATGTATTTAACCTTTGCACGCAGATTTTTTAGCCATTTAACATACCTTACAATATGCTTTTAACTTTATTATCCATTAAATAGTCTAAAAATCTTTTAATTAGCATTAACTCATGGTTAGTTATTGAGCAATCCTACAATAAAATTGCATTTAAGTTATTTATGTTAATTACTTGTAGAGTTTTGTATTCAATATAACAGGGAGAGACGAAGATGAATCTAAAAGTTTTTGATTAGAGATTTTCATTACATTGCAAATAATAATTTTTAGTGTAGAAATTCGACATTTTTAATAGAATAAAAAATAGTAATGTGTAAATGTGTAAAATGACAAGTGGAGCCTTATGGAATGGGCAGTCGGTTATTTTGATCCAAGGTGGTCGAATATAGTGGCTCATTTCACAGAAATAGTAAAACAGGTATGGGAAGGACATGTGTGTATGAAAGTAATTAATATGTGGCAGTGGCAGTTTCACAGGCTCATTTGCATAATTCCCTTAATTTTTTCGGATGAGTAAGCAGCGGTAGTTAAAGGGTTGGTAGTGGAACTGATGTTACGTTCCTAGACTCGCTCACAATTACAACGGCGGAGATATCTCTCTGTCCATCTAAACAATCTGCCTTATCTGTGAACTCTAAAAAATTACCCTAGTACTTAACATACTCTGTATTGCACACCATTGAAAACCACAATAATGATACATTACGGTATGGAGACTGAAATACTATTACATAGAAATAGATAATACACGCACCTCCTCAAAGTTTATTCCAGGTTTTGACATCCCATCACATTGTGAACCGAAAACATATGCTATTATGAGTCTGTGCGAAACTATCTCAATCAATTATTACAAAAGCACATTGCTCCACATGCAAATAATAATGAACATCTTCATTTACTTATCGGACCAGTAGTAGTAAGTACAATAATTTAATAATTGTCAGTAATAATAAAGGAATAGATAAGCTTTTCAAGAAATTAATTGAAGTTTCAATGTTCAGATGAGAAAATTACACTATCTATTCGCTACGAATCAAATTGTGTATAATAATAATAAGATAAAATTACGCAATTATTATTCTTAGGTCCTTTACATAGTAGTTTGCAATAATATTACTAGTTAGTTAATTGTTGTACCTATAGCTTATATGGAGAAAAGGTTTTATTATGATTAAAGTGTAGGTACTTGTAGTTGCATTTGTCTTTATCACTTGACTACAGATAGTATAGTGTAAAAAGTGTAATAGAATATTTAAATTGAGTTGGGTTTAGAGAGTATAGACGTTATTAGTGTGTAACAATGAATTAGCAGCTATTGTGAGTGAATAGGGTTAGTTGAATTGTTGGGATGGATGAGGATTCTGATATGGATATGAGCTGGATGGTTATCAAGGCTTATCAGTATCCGTATCAGTTGTTGTTGGTGGTGCTGTTGGTGGTGATAGTAGAGCTACGTAATTCAATGCAGTTGCTTGCTACGAAGGCAAGTTGCAACTTTTCATATCCGACATGATGATGGCTGTTAAAGTCAGTCGTAGCTTCCGGTAGCTAAAACAAACGAAGCTAAACTACTAAAGCTGGCATTACATTATTTCTCTATAATGATACTTTATAAATTGTTATAAACTGGCATAGATTCTAGCATTTTATGTACGTATCTAGTATCTATCTAAACTTGTCTGTATGTGTAATCCCTTATTATTATTAGCCTGCGAAGAATATCTATCCATGCTTTTCCTGACTTGGCTTCACTCTATTGCATTAAATGTACATAATATGGATACTTAGGCGAGTTTTGCTTATTTTCCCTCTCAATGAAATGAAATGGCTCTCCTTATCACCAGCGATCATCCTTTCCGATATCATTCACTTTTTTTAACATTTGCTCAACAGCCAAAGCTGCATACCTACCATATTGAAGGAAAACATGTTCTCTTCTCTTCTCTCTAAGCTTTACTTACCTACAACCTAGAAAACCAAGCTAATCACACAATACAAAATAGAGCACTAATACAAATACAACTTTGAACACACTTTGTTGTACGTTTCTTAGGATTTTCTTGTGTTTTTTTTAATTCCTTATGGTATACTGTACTATACTCTATATAGGATGTTCTTCTTGCCTTTTCTCACCTTTATATATTATTTTACCTGAATCTACAGAAAGTTAGGTTAACCTTCTGAATTTTATTGTTTCTACTGTAGCCTTCCATATCGGTAATCATGTTCTGTTGTTTCTACAGTCTCCTTTGCTCTGTACATAGAATTTCCATGCTCTTCTCCTATATAATGTCTGTATTTCTCTATCTATATCTCATGTTGTTTCGTCAGCGATAACGAAGGCTTGTCTTTCTCCTCTCATTTTATTACCTCAAATACAAGTGAACATGTNCAAATACAAGTGAACATGTAAGAAGGACAGATAACTCGGAGGAGATAAAAAATCTCCCTACTATAAGTACCTATGGTTAAGTAAAAGGGAAAATGGATTACATAGTTCCATTTCAAAGATGTATACTGGAATTGTTGTGAGAAAATCTCATTGCACGCATGTACACATGCATTACTGTGGCTATTCTCCCGGTTTTATATCTATTTCAGGTGAAGGAGTGAAAGCGTAATCTTTATAGGACAAAATGTCAACGGAGGGATTTGGAAATGCTCTCTTAATTTATTATTGTAACACTAACACAGAGACACAATGTACGTAAGTACGTAGATACTAAACATGCTAACAATATCTTTCTACCTCACTAACTAGCATAAGAAAACTGTTGTGTAGGTAGTGCATGCCTTTCTATCCCTCTTCAACTCTCTTCTCTAATAATAATAACTAAGGACGCAAGTTTTTATTTTGTTCCTATTTCCCCTAACAAGAATTCGGATAAGCTGTTAAACTCTAAACCAGCAACATAAAAGAACATTTGAAAACAAAAGGGAAGGTGATTGTAAAATGGGATAAGTAATAACTCAAGAGAAAACAAGACACGACAAGACAGTGTCAACTGTATTAAGAAAAGTTGGTGGTGACTAATAAAAAAGATTTTTAACTGTGTCCCTTACAAAGAGAGCCCTGAATTATTTATCCCAAGAGAACATGACCAAAGTAGTTGGAAATATTAAAGAGTCAGTCAATTCCATTCAATTGAAACTCTCAGTTGACTAAATGTACAAGTTATTAGAAGTAGAAGTGAATAAGTGAGCTCTTTTGGCTGTCTCTTTTTCGTTGTAATAGCTATTCAAGCTATTGCATGACAAGGGTATTGGCAAAAGAAAAATCAAACTATGTGTCTGTGTATACATTTAACATAGTAGCAGCTAAACTAGAGAACGATAAAAAAGCGAGAGAAAAAAAAGAAAATAGTGTGTTAGAATAATGATGATCAGATTAGCTTTTGGTTAGGTTCAGTTGAGTAAATTCAGTTTGTGGCTATCGATGCTCTGCTTGTGGTTTTCAGGCTAATTGAATGGGCTGGCTGAAACTCTTGCTTGGGCTTTCCCTTACGGCCACAGACTAACATTAGCTATATCCCGAAACTATACTTATCACCTTTTGATGTTATTTCATTTCTCTCTCTCTCTCTCTTCTATGTATACAGAGCGAGAGAGAGAGAATTCACAGAGTGGTCTGCATGTAGAGCAGTTGTATGTAGATAGGAGAGAGATAGCACACCCAAAATACATACACACCTTAACTCACAATTCAATGCTCAAAATCAACGTAAACTAACTAACTACCTACACACATAAACAAAACATAACAAACCTGCTAACTGCCATTAGTATAATTCCCAATATATAAAGTGTGTATGTGATATCTGAACCATACATCAATATAATAAACAAGGAACATACGGGGATCTCTAAACTATGGGCACACTTACACCTTTTACACTCTTTCATATCTACAATTCATTCTGTTATATCTTGAAGAGTTGATTCTTAGCGTTCTTACCTTCGGCATCCATTTACCTTCTTAGTTAGTCATATTGATTGGCCTCTTATAAATACAGATAATTGCACAGATTTCAACTAATGGCTATGTTCCCATCAACTCAAATAACATTCTCCTATAATAAGCAGAGCTTTTAATAAGTATATGCATTTGCTATATTTTATTGCTTGTATATGTAAATAGATATAGTCCAGTACTGCCCGCAGCTCACCCAGTCACAGTCATCAAATAAAAATCAACTTAGACAAATACCTACCCCTTAAATATTACATTCATCTCATACTAAATACATAGACAGTTAATATTTGCCACATCAGTATGCATTCCTATACTTTTCTCTCTCTCTCTCTTCTATCGTCATTACTTTAGTCTACAATCAAATTGGGATGGTCAGTCAACACATCTACATGTTTTGAATTCCGTCATAGATCAACTATGTTTTAGGTACCTTATTATATTTAACAGATAAGTACTAGCTTAAAGCTTACAATTAGACACCGTACATATTTAATTCACAGGATTAGCAGTTTGCTTTATTATCTGTAGATTCTGCATGTAATACTATGTGTTTAACTATGAATAAATGAGAATAGGGTGGTTGGTGCATTAAATCATCTCTGCAAATTATATTAAATAATGTATCCAGATTGTATGCACGTATGTAGGTATATTTTTTAGTTTTCTCCATAATATCCCGCGTAGTACGTCCTATCTAATCTAGTATCCCCGTTCTGTTCTGTAATAGTGATAACGTATGTATCGCAAAGAGGCACAAAGCCATCTTTTGCTCTTTTAATTACGGAATTATGGCTTGGTGAACATTTTGCAAAAAATAAGCAGCCGTCAGCTACTACTATAGTAGCTGTATGCTTATTAAATAGTTATTCATGATGCAATATGCCTACTCTTTACTGTCTGTAAATAGTTGTTACAACCATTCTGGTAAATCCACCTTGGCTACCCTTCGTTTGCTATACATGCACAGCCGTGCAACAAGAATCAAGCCACACATATGTCGTCCTCTCATACACGTACATACATAGCTACACAACTATTTCATATTATTATTATATATATGCCATTATATAAATGTAGAATTAGAATATTTTCATTCTGTTGTTCCCAACTTGAATTTACTAGACAGTCATAACTATTTCATGGAGAGAGGGGTAATTTTCTCTATTATTATTATGAGCTAAAAGTAAATAGGTAGGTATCTACCTAGCCATTATTAGCTCCCTATTCCTGCTAGAGACAAAATTATGCATTAAATTCTATTATATTTAGTTGCCAAATGTAGCTAGCTATATATATTCCAGTTTTATGTATGTAGTATTCCACGCTCCGACTCCTCTGCATTTCATTGTTTTATCTTCAATATCCTTAACATAGCTAGTACAATATCCTACGTAATAATAATTTGATTGCACATAGGTATATATAAGTACTGTAGTGAGTAACTATACATATATGAAATAAATAGAGGACCTTATTGCACATTTATTCTTAAATGAAGTGAATTCAGCTGACGATAACTAACTTTGTTTACTGTATCCATTTCAAAGTAAGTGGTAGTTGATTTTGATAGCACAGCGGGACATGGTCGTAGTTCTACATTCTACTACAATGTACCTAAATAAGTAGCAATGTAGAAAACTAACTCATTTCTTATGGCGGTCACTCGGCCGTGCAATGGGAATTTTTAACTCGTCTGTTTAGTCGCCTCCTATGCAAATTCTACTAGAATCAAAATCCAAACTCTCCTACTACGTTCATTTTCCCTTTGGACATACAACCAAGAAATATTTCTCTCAACCTAAATGGCACATTTTTTTCAAGCCATTTTCCTACATTCTTACATGAGCAATACACTTAGAAACAGCTTGAGGAATGTTTAATTTCTTTATAGTATTTTATTTAAATCTTTTTCTGCTAGGGTTAGATCAAAACGGAAGGTAAACTACGTCCTGAACTATTTTCGTCAGTTCTGAATTTCTATTAAGCTATGTCTAGAACTACTAACTGTGGCTAATAAAATTACATACTTATAAAAAAGAGCAGGCCAGATGCAACGCGGAGTTAAAGGAATATACATAAAGCATTTGAGTGTTAGCAAGTCAAACCACTTCGGAGCGAAATCAGCTCTGCATTTTTTTTCTGACTCACGGAAGCAACTGTTAACAACGAAACGAAGTTAGACCATGTCAAGCGAATGGCCTTTTAGTTTTGGGAACTACTTACTATTACTCGTCTCCTCACTTTTCTCCTTCCTACATATATACATACCTGCTCTATACGCTACGCAGTAGTTCATTTGATTCTGATTCTTAATAATTCAAATGTTGCTCAATTACTGGAAAACACGCAATGAATATACATGAATGTGTACCCAAGCCGTAGTCCAGTCGAGAGAATCCAGTGTAAACCATTACATTAGCTGCCTACTAAGTGTATAATACTATTTAATATGTATTTCCCTTAATTTCCCTACTTTTCTACTCTTAGACAACTAAAACGTATATAGAAAATTGCTGCAGCTATATACAATGCTACTACGTATGACTTACTATTTATGGAAGCTTATGGAAATGTTGAAAGTAATTTCGTGAATGTCTTGAGTTGAGACGGTCTGACCTGGCTCTATGGCTCTGGCTCTACTAAATCCCTTTTCATTCTGACTTATTCACAAACAAGTCCATTTCGGTTCATTCCTATTAAGTACAAAGAGCTGTCTACCAATGTTTCTACTTATTATGTGAACGTTTAAATGAACTTATTCTTAGTCAACTGAGCAAATATATTAAAAGTGTAGGTGCATTTCTTTTTTTATTCTGCAATTTACTTGGAAGCTAAAGCTAAATGTAATACTTTCTATTCTATGCTATGACATTCTATGAATTCATTCTATTTACTTTTACGTAATCAAAACTCGCTCTTGCCATTTTGCACCGCTTTTATTCTTTTCCCTCTACCCCTAAGAAAATTGTAAATACCTAATTCTTTCAGACTTACTACTGTGCATTTTTGATAACCATTCATTGGAGAGTAGTAGCTGAACATTTTCCTATTACATTTTACACTATGATAAATAGCCCCCTGTTTTTTTACTACAACGAATTACATACTCAAATTTATACTCTCTACAAGCATCAGTGTGAACAGTCACTATTTTATATTCCTTTTGAGTTAAGACTTGCCATTTTACACATCCATTATGCGTGCAATGTGCTGTGCAGTACATTTAGATACTCTACCACTATTTTACTACATGATGTATTATTTATTTGACTTTGTGGAAGGAAACTCAGCTGGACACTGGCAATTCTGCACAGACAACTACAATATTGCAGTACTTAAAATTATTACAAAACATAAAATATACATAATACCAATGTTACCGAACGTATGCATTTTAAGCAGTTTACTTATACTCAAGAAAAATTTGTTCAGAAACCACCAGAAGTCGTACCTAGTCTTTCTGTCAAACAAATTCCTAATTTTCATACATTTTAACAGTAAGAACTGTGAAATTGAGATGGTAAAATTATTTATTATGCATCCATTTTTTAAAAATGCAATTTTTTTATTATTTCTTTATAGTACTGTTTAGGTCCCAGCCTTGTTTAAATGAGTTTTGTCAGTAAATGTGGCAAATCCAAGCCCACGACATGTGTTTTAATAATTATTATATTATTTAAAAGGTACCATTGATTAGATTGGAGGAGTATAGTTTGATTTTGGTGCATAAGTAGTAAATATTTAGTAAAACAAATGGCTCTACCATAAATGTAATGGTTGAGAATAGTTAACAAAGTTTTGCGAAGGAAGTGAGTCAAGTCAAGTCAAGGTTTTTTAAAAGTTGCCTTGACTTGAGTGAAAAAGTCGAGTCTCGACTATTTCTTCGATTGAGCGAGCTAGAGAGTCAGGAGCATAAAAATATGAGATATAAAAATAATGTTTAGTGATGGCAAGAGAGGAGTGCGGAGGCTAAAGACTCAAATCCTCGTATAGCTACTACTACTATGCAATGCAACTAAAATTATTAATGTGCATGATATCCAAAGTGGAGAGTTAAGCTTGCAAAGTGGTAATGGACTCCTTTTCTTGCTTTAAGACTAACTATAGTCGAAGTAGAAGAGTAAATAAGTATAAACTGGCTTTTGGCTTCACGTGGAATTATACAATGAGATATATAGAGCCAGAGCTTCCGACAAAATCAATCCACTGTGAAAGAACAAGACTTTACATCATTTTTCGTCAAATTTAACTTCTCGCTTCGTAAGCTCACAGACGTAATTATAATCATCAACACACTGACCACTACTTACTATAATATAATATCTCAACAGCAAAGCATATAATCCCTTTATATATAATAAATCCTTATAGTAAAATCCATGTAGGTATTTATATATGAAGGTAGTCACTTTGTACCTTTGGCCACGTTTCTTCTATGCTAAATATAAAAATAAAAAAATGAAGCTTATTAAAGGCAAAGGTCTTATTTAAGTATACAGAAAAGATATATATTTTCTTCTTCTGTGAATTGAATGCTGAGTTGTCTTGTGATAATTGATGTTGGTGATTTTTGTAGATTTTTTATATAGTTGTGGCCTTAGCCTCCATTCCATTTCAATCGAATCGAAATCCTGCTGTGCAGCCACACTACAGTGAATTAATGTCTATTCTTTAGTTCTCGCCTTATTTGTATTTCACACTAGACTTCTCTGTATCTACATTCATAGAGTGTATGACTCTAGGATTAAAATCATTATCGTGTAGAGTGATGAGAATATTTAGAGTAGCTGACTGAATCGGAATGTCCTGCAATTAACAGACTCTCTTATAGATAGAAAACACAAATACATACATAAGAGCATTAAATTTTATGTTTGTTCATTTAAAGCAATTAAGTCCAAAGAAAATCCAGAGATTTCCTTTGAATTCTTTTTTTCTTGCTTTAACTTTGTTTCTTTACTATTATAACTTTTCTACCTCGACTCATTCACTGAGCAATTGCAACACAAATATATTATAGACTCTATTTTATAGAGCAATGTTTTTAAAAGGAGAATATCTAACTCGTTCATACACAAAATACAACTACCTACGTCGTTTTTGCACAGAAAATCACTACACTAGTGTGTAGTCCTGTTAATAAAATAATATTACGTAGGCTATAGGTACTCTGTTATTAGGTGATGTTGTTGGCTGTGGTTTTGGCAGGTGAACCTCCTATCTCAAACTTATATCAAATAAAATAAACATCACAGTAACTCACAAACTACATTTTTCTAACCACCATGAACAAAACTAAGAATAAATGTAGCATTACTTCCATACCTCCATTACGACGAACTATATCTTTCCAATTACAATTATCAAAACAAGCACAAAGGCATTATTCCATACTAAATATACCACTAAAGATATCACGTAGCAAAGTTACACACGTACTACTCCTAATCCCACACTACTTAAATAAGAAAATTTAATTGAGGATCTAATTCCATGTCGGGTCATGGAATCAAATGGAATGCTACCACATTAAAATTCACACTGAACTGATCAAAGAGCACCCGATTTTCTTATCTCCCCTACAGAAATAATTTAATTACTAAAATAACTGCTTTCTTCCACATATCATATTATTACTATCCCTTTCCTAACTCACAATCTTTTACTTACCCACTCAGAAATTATCTTTAAAACATCCGTCAAATTATTATGAAAATGCTATTAGTGAAATCCAAATAAAAAATCTAAATCAATGCGAACAAATTATTATAGCTTTAAGTGCAGGTTCTTTGAAGTTGTGGGCATTACAAGGATCTATGCATAATTAGCAAAATTATTAAGGTGATTTGATTAACTGGAGATTTTCGTTGAAAGTTGATTTGTGTACAAAAATGCTGGATAAATATGTAGAATGTAATGAATGTATGTGAAAATGTAACAAATGCCAGTATGTAAAAGTGAGGTAAAGATAATATGAATGAATTGTATCTGATAATATTCCATTCTTACATTTCCATTGCGTTGAATTAGGCAGAGAGTAGGGCAATGTTTAGTGGCAGACAAAAGAATGAATTGGCCAGGTAGATTAGACAGAGTAGACAAGGCAGTGGGATAGATAGATACAATCGGATCAAAGTAAATTGAGTAATTACTCATTACTACACATTCAAGAGATAATCATAATTAAATCAAGTCATGCAACTTTGTTTTGTTTACTTGCTCTAGTCTCGTCTTGTCTATGCTCCACAGATATAATATAAACACATAGACACAATACATACATAGATATACATGGTAAATGATATTATACACTTTTCATGTTATTAGACGATGCATTCGGATATTACTATAGTCTTTCTGCCAAATGCAACAAAACTTTAGTCCTTTCCATTGCAGAGTGGATTGTTATAGTGCAGAATATTTCCAAAGCTCCCTTTCTCTCTTATTTTCCTTGTTTGCCATGATATTAGATTGTGGCGAGGGATTATTACTCTTTTACATCAATTCCCCTAGACATTAAAAAGTGAGAAAGGGAAATGTTGAACAGTGACCACGAAAGGAATATTTATGAAATGAAAAAAGGTTTAAGTTACAAAGTTTATCTCATTGAACGATCATGCTCATGAATATGTACACGCATTTAAATACTACGTGTGTGTGTGTATGCAGATAAAGATAGGAAAACAGGTGCATTACATATTTATATTACAGTGAAGAGAAACATTTTAATGATATTAAATATTATTATAGAGTTATTATTCTCCGTTTACCTTTGTAAATGTAGACATGAAATGGCAAGCCTCTCTAGCTTTTTCGACCATAAAAACAGCTTTAAACTAAAGCTACAGCGAAAAATTAAGTGAATAATATGCAATTTAATTTTTACGAGTGCCACGAAAGGAAAAGACACGGCAGACGATTCGGAGCCGTTCCAATTTAACCTTTTTAATTCAATCCTTGCTCTTTTTGTCTGTGTGAGTTGGATTATGTGATGATTATGAGAGTAGTAGCATTTTGCATTATGAAACTCACTAAAGGGATATCGCTCCTTTTTTATTATGCATTGTGACTGATTATAATATGTATATACGTAAGTAATACGTAATGCATCATAAGTGCTATGTACAAGTGCATTGCATGGATTACAAGTTCATTGTGCATGTATGAGAATTTTTAATGGGAGAAAATGGACTTTGAAACTTCGAACGCATGAACTGGAGAAACTGACCGAGCGAAACTGTTTTCTTTCTAATTAGAATTAGGAAGATATTTTCTGACAATAGTAAATTACCCCTACAAGACACAGTGCACATGCATAGATAAATTAGTTAGCTCTTTCATGTATTTGCAATTTTGTAATAATAAAAGTTGCGAAAACTGACCGTTGGCAGGATTTCATGCGGAGGAGACGGGAATGTAAGAGCGGAACTATTACTCAACTCTTTTTAACAAAGCTCAGATACAATGGGAATGTGACTATACATACAACTTTTCGTATTTACCCAATAAAAAACAGATACAATTCTCAACGTATGCATTAATCCATAGCTGAGTAATACAGAAGAGTTAAATAATAATAATCACAAGGTCAGCTCTTTCCTTAATGTTTCTCTTATCAGTTATTACAGGTAGTTTCTTCTATTGCATAATCATATAGACGTGTTCTCTAAGAATACCTCTAGCCCTTATATTATATTCTGCCAATAATGAAAAAATTATCTACACTAATGTCATGTATCATAGACATATGTTAGCTTCTTAGTTGCCCAAACCAAATGAAATAAGATAAAAGAACTGAAAGGAATGCACAAGAACACAAAGGACAGTTCAATGTTCAATTTGAAACAGAAAAGACGCACGACTCAAGTTCCTGTGTTGATTCTCACACTTTACCCGCCCTATCTCCTACTTATTTAATAGCCATTAACTACATTACATGTAGCTTCAATTTACTTGCATGCATTTTTCTACTTACTCCACAATATATCGTCACATCAAAAATACGGTCCTCCTCAGAGAAATAAACCTTTTTCCATAGAACTTTTACCATAGTTTTCTAATATTTACTTCTTATCTCAACTTTTAGCTCGCAATTTCATTCCAAGAAAAAAACCCGACTACTTCTTTATGCAAAACCTAAACAAAAATTTAAATCATAGTTCCCAATTTAGTCCTCAGTTTCTTGAGTCGGTTTAATTTTCGCCAATTCCAAGAATCAGGACCTAAAAAAGAGGAATCCATAATATATAGGGATATAATGAAAGATCATTCGATTAATGAATCTGCGTTACTACCGCTGATTTAATTACTGATCCAAATATTCAACTGAATTTGAAAAGCTGGTTATTGTGTCCATTTTAATTACTTTTGAAACAAAATAATAATAGAAGAACTTTTAATCTCTTCATTAGCTAATGGCTCTACCTCAAACAGCGATAAAACCAGCATAATATCTGCAAATAATTGAAATAACAATTTTTGCAAGGCTCTTCTAAATTTGAAAAGTCGGCTAATATACGTATTTTCGGATTTAAATCTGGAATAAAAAATTGTAAAATGAAATTAAAAGCGAAGAAGCTTACTTATTGTGACCCTGTAAAGGTTTGGATACATAGTTTGCTCTAGTTTGACTAAGCATGCTCTGAAATTATCTAATATGTTATAATTTGATTTGAATAATTCCCAGGGACTTATGGTCGAAATTATGGAAGTGATGATATTAGTATTCTGAAAGTAAAGTGAGCAAAGAGGAAAAGGGTTTAGGTGAATATCAAAGTGAGCAAAGTAAGTAAGAAAGTAAGGCATGTCTGTATAGCCTTGCTCAGTTATTTCTGTCCATCAGGCATGCAAAATCTAATTTGGATTTTTGCAAGCATCCCATTAAATATGCAGAGGTTCTCGCCCCTTCCGCTAACTAATTCCATTTCAATGCATCAGCTACAACTTAAGTTAACTAGCTTGAAAAGTGAGGTATATATGTAATAATATTAGGAGGCAAAGTCTTAGCCCGCTACATGTACATACTTTGTAAACATAATATAATATTCATATTTCCATTATCTTTATAGACAGGTCAGAAGAGAGCCAGAGAGAGAAGAGGGAAAAAGAAACAGAATTTCTTCATAGTCTTTGTAACAGTATTGGAAAAATTATTATTAGCATAATGTAATGTAGTATAATCCGGTAGAGTACAAGAAGCTATATATAAAAGTTGCCTCAATTCCACCATGGGCATTATTGCGTAGGAATAGATTAAGTTTGCACACCTCCAAGTGTTAAAAATGGTAAAAGTGGTTGAAAAAATGGAGTGTAGTGTAAATTAGCTGGTTATATAATGATATGGCTATGTGGACTAGACAGGCTCTGTGTTAGCTCATCCTACAAGTTGAATAATCTAAGAGAAATAAATAACATTAGCCATGTCCCGTGAATATAAATGTATTGATAGAGCTTTTGATTAGTTTCTGATGAGTTTTCTATCTATGGTTGTTGTTGTTGTTAATGTACGTAGGTTAGGGCTCGTTTATTTATGTGTTTGTTATACATTGGAGCTTCTATCTGTCTCGCACATTTACCTACAAGTATATTTACATGAATAAATAATGCTACAAGTCCTAGCCAACAACTTAATATTCTAGTGAACAGATAGGAACATTTTGTTGATTAAATTCAAGCTACTACTACTACGTAGGACTATATAGACTCCTCCATAGAGTCACAATTATATAAGCAAAAAGCATAAGTCTAAAAACGATGAGCTTGCTGAGCTGATACACATTTATAGAGTTGATCGTGTATTTTATTGTGTTTTGTTAGCTAAACATAGGAACAAGAGCAGAAACTTAAGACAAGTCGGTAAATGTAGTGCAAGGAAAGGAAAATGAGTTGCTGACAAGAGGATCGACTGCTCCTGAATAACTAATAAGAGCTTTAATCTAGAGTTATAGCTAACAGATTGATCTCGAGTCAAATCGTCAAATGAACGAGATGGATAGATGGATTGAATGTTTCAATTGGGAGTGGTGCTCTTTTAACACTAACTATATGCATAAAAGCTGCTCTTTTAAATCTAGACGTAATTTTATATTCTATTATTGCTATTAAATAAACAAGGCTTGGTTTGGCTTGTCATTATTTCCTCTCTCTCTCTCTCTCCACAAAATAATTTTATCAAGATGAATTGTACAGACTCAAGTACACCTCTTCTCCAATCTTTTTAATTCTCTCTCTCTCTCTTTCTCTAATGAGACAGAGTCATCCAATTATGTTCCATAATTAGGAGGACAGAAATCAAACTCACAATAAAGAATGAGAAGCTAGCTAGCTAGTCTCTTTTCTTCTCAACTATTATCCATCTTTTCTCCTCGTATAATCTCTATCCATGTTTTATCGAAAAAGATGGGAGTTGTCCCGGATAATTCTTGAGAGTCCAACTTTTCCTTGTCCAGGCATGAGCTAAACAAGACAATTCTTATATAAATATATTTTAGGAAGGTTGCATACTATATATATCCTAAAAAGATACCACTCCACTCCAAATCAGGTCACAGAGAGAGAGGAAGGAGATGGGAGAAAGAGATAGAGAGTGAGTTGAAGATAAGTCACAGGCGAGGGACTGCCAAAGCACGACACTGCCTCATCCATCTCCTCACACTACATTTCACATATTCATATATATAAAACACATATATACCACATATATATAGCTAATATAAATTGTCTCTCTTGAAATATATATGTGTAGTTTGGATGAAAAACTATTAGAGATCCTTGTCCACTTGTTACGTTACATTAACTTAAGTTACCTAATGCTAGATCACATTAGAATTTAAAATAGGCTAAGGGTACCTGCCTCTTTTCTTAGATATAACTAACTTGCTTTTACTAATGTGTATAGCTTTAACTTTAAGATTAATACTTGCACGTTGTGGACTATTATGTCGTTTTGTCGTGATAGCTAGCTGCATCCAGGACTAAAACTGGGTTGCATCTCACAATAAGAAGATTTCGAATCTGCAGCAATGTTTAAGAATGTATTGTAGCGTGAGCTAAGTTTAAATACGAATGCATCTCTCTTTATATTTATATTATTGTTAGAAGGAGGAGGACTTGCTTTAGTATAAAGTTATAAGTTGAGGATGAGACTGTCTTGTTCTCCTGTCCTGCCAACCAAGCCAATGCACTGTGTCGTGTAACTGCCATCATTCCCGTTTCTCGGCTGACTTATGATTGTCCCATCTCGTTAAAACTTTACCTTGCATTCTTTTTCATTGCATTGCATTTGGATTTCGTTTTTTTCTTCTTCTATTCTTTCTTTTCTTCGTCTATACGTGTATTTGTGTGTATGTGTGTGTGTCGTGTCTGGGCTGGATGCATGGTGACTTCACAACTCAAACTCTGTCTCTCTCCGTGTGAGTGAGGAAAGGAAAGGGTAGGCTAACTGTATTCCTGTCAAATAAGTGACCCTAAATTTTATACCAAGGGGACAATAAGACTAACTTCATTCTGACTCACCTCAGCTTCACTTGATTGATTATGGCGACTTGCTTTTCCCAGTCCAGCCGAACATTTCCTACTTTTCTCGAATTAAAATACTGCTCATAATAACATGACTATCCTCATACTTATCCTATTATCCTACGTCCTACCCTTTTCTAACTATTCTACAGAAAAGTTTTTGAAACTAACCTAACTACTTATTTATTTTAAAAATTCCTAATTTAAAGTGATTTTTAATTATTAATTCAATTTTACTACCCAAATGAAAAAATTAAGCATGCAGGTATTATTTTCAAAATTATTATTATTTATAGATACAGCTTCAAGTAACATGGTACTAATACTACTAATTAGTAATTTTGTAAATAAAGGCAAATAGCAATGAAGTATTGTTGAAGATGCTTAGTAATTTGAAGTGTGTAAAAGTGTTTTGAATGGGAATGGTTGATTGTGGGAAAGAAAGTGTAATAATAATAAGTAGATATTATGGGTAGTTGTATTGAGTTGTAGTAAGGTAGAGAGAGAGAGAGAGAGAGAGAGAGAGACGAGGGAAAAGAGTCTCATAAAGTTGTCAAGTGGCTAAGCGATTAGCCAATGAGTTCTGCAACAAGTTCAGTAGTAATAAATGATAAGGAGAAGTAATGTCAAATGTAATGTAGACACACAGGTCTCGTCTGGTGTGGAGTGAGACCTTGTTGACGAGAATTTGAGCTAAATACCCTGGGACTGAAATCAAGTCGACTTTATGTTATGTAGTATATGTAAAAGTGTATACGCTCGTAGTGGTTGAGTTGACATCATGGTCTGGCTGCTGTCCTGTCTCACTCACGATCACTCAACTGCTAACTGGGATTGTCTGCTTATTGCAGTAATAGATTTTCCAACGTATATTATCCTTCTCTTCGTGATCGAGTGACTACAGTAGATATGTAAATATTTATGCAAGTAAAGTAACATGTGTGCATGGTCTGGGGAGAGAGACTAATAAATTTACGCATCTTACGTATAGAAAAGAAAAGTTTATCGAGACTGGTATTCCCTTCACAAAAATATCGATACTATATCAGTTTACAAAAGATACTACATATAGATAGAGATGGATATGCTAGATAGCTAAGTAGTAATAATAAGTTTAACATCTCGTATATTATTTGTTTTTCTAGTCTGTTGTTCCTGCTCGTGGAATGATATCCAATTCAACTGCTAATACTATTCGAACTAAGAAGAGTGAATTGAACCTAACTACCTAGCTCTGGACTCTTCAAGGATTTTTATGCAAAGAGGACAGGTTTTCGAACCAAAATTCATATTTCTTGAGGGCGACAATTTTTTGCTGGTTCTGACTGTTTAGGGGTGGTCGGGACGTTCCTATAATATTATAATACTCTACACGATTCTACTGTATTATTACCATTGTCTTTGATATTAGTATCTTTATTCCTTATAGACAACATAGAGGATACTAGTTTTTAACTCTTAGTCACTTATTAGTTCCTTTAGATTCCTAACTATTGTTCTCTATTGTTTTCTTGGCCTTTTCTCTGTGTAAAAGTACCTTAAACTCCGTTCCTATATGGAAAATCCTCTTTGACATTCTATATAGGGTAAAAGAGTTATATGAAATGACATGTGTAAAAGAGAGTTGAGTTTAAGTCTTTTGTTTTTATTTGAATATTACCCAAATAAAAATTCCTTCCCTTCTTGTTTTAACTAATGTCTGTGCCCAATCGTTCATTTCACCTTCAACTTGAGAGTCTAAGAACATATAGCGTTGTTTTCTTTTACTTATCCTTGGTAATGTGACAAGATTTGATGTGAAGAAGAAGAGAATGTCCGAGATTATGTGTGCGTATGAAAGCTACACACTTCTCATCGTTATTACTATTAGCTAACAGTAAAGTAACAGCTGAAGCAAGTCTATCAATTTACTTAGTTATGCATTAGAGAGATAAGATGCTAATAGACGATAGGATATCAGTGGATGTGTGTTTACCAACGTAAAAGTTTTATCTGAGGATTGTCTTGTCTTGTGCTGTCCCTCTTATCATTTATCAGAGAGGATGTTTTGGCATTTCCTCCTATCTGGTAGCTCATGTCAATGAATTGTTTAATAGATTGGGAAGGCAGAAGCCACTAGCTCCTTTTATCATTTTCATCCTTTTATCTATCCCTGTTTGTATTTCCTTTTTGAAAGTAAAAGTATTTTCTTGTTGAAAATCATCATTAGTCTGTCCAAGTTGTCCTTTTCCTTTGCTTTTCTCCCTAATGTAGGTGGTTCCTTATCTAAATATATATTTGATGTGAGGTGATCGGGGCATGTTAAGCTATTAAGACTTCTTTTACCTCATCCTATCACTTAGAAATGAGTCTATGTACATAGAATGTAGAAGTAGTGGCGTACGGTAGGAGTTAAAGATAAGGACAACCAAGGATTGCATTGCATTGCATTTCATATTATTATTCGATACGGACAATAAGTTCGGTGATGTAATTTCTACTTCATACATACCTTACGTTCCCCATCTTATAGCTACTTACTTACTTCTGCTAAGAATAAATGTTTTGTTTGAGTAAAGTAAAAGAGGGTTGCCCTCTTTACTTATTATCTCGGTTATTTGATGAACGTTGAGATTTTTAAGTAGACACACGAAGAGTAGGAAAAAAAAGGATGGAGTGAATGAGCAGAAGGGATTAAGATTGCATTCGATTAAAGATCTCATCATCATCTCAATCTAGATGCTTGTTAATGAAACGAGCTGTAATGTAATCTGGTGCTTGGCATTCGTACGTATAATATTTGTACGTGGTGGACGTGGA
>JABASI010001118.1:0-27941 GCA_019776505.1 Tomocerus nigrus
CAGAAAATTTTTGCGATTTTAAGTTAAAAATGGATGTAAAAACTGATAACGCACTCTTGACTATATACCCCCTAGCAGCTTTGCAGAAAATTTTTCCGATTTTAAGTTAAAAATGGGTGTAAAACTGATAACGCACTCTTGACTATACCCCCTAGCATAGCAGCTTTGCAGAAAATTTTTGCGATTTTAAGTTAAAAATGTTTGTTAAAATGGGTGTAAAAACCTGATAACACATACTCTTGTATACCCCTAAGCAGCTTCGCTGCTTAGGGGTATAGGCCTGGCTAAATTTTTAGGGGGGTATCGGCTAGCCCAGACCCCCACCTACGCGCAGGCCTGATTATACTATACCAATGCCACCCATCGTCAACATCATTACACTCTTGCAAGCTTTTGGACAGCTCACAATTTTTAGCATCTACAACTTAAATTGCTCATTCCATCATTAGTAATTCCTAAAAAACTAAAAGTATGCACTCTCCACAATAGAAAGGAATATTTTCTACATAAAAATGCTGCAGCACAACAATAAGATAATGTATAGACATCTGACATTGACATTGAATCCTATTCCTTGCTCTGTAAATCATAATATCCTGCTGACACATATTTTCTGTGCATGTGTATGCAATAAAATAAAAATAGAGTAGGTAGCTTACTTTTACTGAAACATGAACATAATATAGGTACATAATATATGAATGTATACTTACTTGAATGCTTTAGATATGCAAAGGCCAAAATCAGAATATTGGCAGTGAACTTTCATTGTAATTTGATATGAATTATGGGCAGAGTCAGAGAACGCATGTCCATGTAGGTTAATTAAGTGCACTGCGGTGCAGTGCTTTATATTTTGCATTGAGTTATGATTCTCTTCGGCTCAAACGCAATTTACGTAGATATGCTCTAGAAAAATTACAAAAATCTAATACTAATGCAAAACTACATCAAAAATAAATTCCTATATCTCCTTTAAATATACCATGAAATATTTTAACGTATACCATTTAACATGCGTCAAACGATAGCGGTCAATAAAAATAGAACGTTATTGCACACACCTCTAACAATCAGCAATCTTTAGCATTCTAATTCTAATTTTAAAGTAGTTGAAGCTTGAATTAGCATCTATTCTGTTTACTTACAGAGATATTTTTTCTTTCTAAAATTACAGAGTAGACTACTAGAGAGAGTAGAAAAATAGATCTCCATTCCAGAATGTCTATTTATCTATTATCGTTTGTGAATATTTAGACTGACCGGTTTTGCCTAGCAGACCTAATTGGGAAGTTAAGGCATAAAAATATGATCAAGAGTACATGGATGAGATAAGACAATTAAATTCTTGTTTGGTTTTAGTACAGATGGACATAGAGAGTTTTAGCAGATGTAGTCTGCATAGTTTAACGATCATTCCATGGTGGAAGTATTCCGCCTACGTGTATAGAAATAGTTGAGAATAACCTCCATAAAATGAAAATACATAAGGTGAAAACGTAAATGAGTCTTTTGACTGTTTTTTCCTTATCTTGAATCTTAAATTATTGTTGGAAAGTCACTTAAAAGGCAGAGCTGCATTAAACCATGTCACAAAATATTTGTACTGTTTGAAAAGGAGTTAGGAGAATAAAATGGATCAATATTCAACAATAGCCGCACTAAACACAATCTAAACGACATAAAACACGCCTCTATAGACTCTTCCACTTACATTAAAGATAAAAGAGCACACTTTGCCACTTTTCTTCGCAGACAACACAATAGCACACACAACAATAAAGATTGTCTAGAAGTATTCCATAGAAGAACTAGAAGTAGAACTCGTCAAAAATAATTGTCAAAACTAATGTATACGAAAGAAAGAAAGGAAAAAAACTTCAAAGTTGATTTTCTCTTTTACCGAGACACATGGCATAACTTATTGCACAATCAAAATAGATATTCAATAATATTCCCCCACATACACTCACAATTTCACAATGCACAACACGAAAAGAAAAAAAGGAACTGTGACAGGAAGACACTTTTCAAAACCAAAAGAGTCAGAGAGCTTCGAAAAGAAGATTTGTGTAGTGTCGACGAAAAAACAGTAGCTTATAAATAATAAAATATCAACCACTGTACTGTGATTCTTTTAGCTTTATGTATTGCCTTTTGACTTATTCGTGGCATTTACACTACACTACTACTCCCTATTACACTATAAACTGAAGTGATGTCAGAAAAAAACTTTTAAATAGATCGCCTAAGTAAATAAGTACCTATATGAAGTGTACACCTAATGGGATAAGTACTTGCCAACGCAAAGACAACCTTTTTCTTTCCGCCTCCACTAAAAATGAAATTGTTTTCCAAAAGATGGAATAACATAATTCCATTCCCTCCTTTCTGACTCATATTTCCACTTGGGAAAGACTACAACAACGCGTTGTACGTTCATCTATTACCTTTTTATCGTTTGGTGGACAATACATGGTCAGCATATATTATTATTATTATATATATAGTTAGTTACACTCTCGGACTTCCCACTTTTGGCTTTCCTTCCAACGACATATTATTTATACGCACTCATCAACCCAAATCAGAGCAATAAATGAGGAAAACCTGGCAATACGTTCATTTTAAATTTATTCTCTATTACGAAACAAAATAATAACGCGTAACTCATAGGAAATATGAAACATCAACAAAATCATTTACAGTGTCTACAATAAAACTTAGAAAAAGAGCATTTTTATGCGAGACCCTCACTAATTGTTATTTCTTTTATTTATATTGCCTATTATTAAGTAAGTACATTAACAAACACATAAATAAAAATTCTATATTGCCCCCGCACATTGAGAGACTTTTCAAAATCAGAGTCTGACTGAGCTTGTGCCTAGGAAATGGATATCTAATATAAATATAATTGGGCATTTATTCATTTAGCAAGAAATTAAAGTTGCAGCTGCAAAGATCTTCATAAGTATTTTTGCTTCAGGACAAAAATTACAGTAGATACGCTACAATTGTACCCGGTACCTTTAAGTAGTATAAATTTGAAAAGCATTTTTAAGGGCCTACAAAATTTAAATCCTGTAGTAACTAACTAAAACTAGTTTTGTTATTAAATTCCAGCTCTCTTTTTACTATGAACAAAGCCAGCTCATAAAGATTCTACAAAAAATAATATTCCCATTATCATATTAAAGAATATTTTCCTATTCTTCCATTTTCATATATTTTAGTGTACCCAACTCATTTTCCTAGTAAACAGCAATAATCCAGATGAAGAATTTCGAGCCCTTATAGCCTTAGGCCTTATCTTAGGTTGGTTAAGTATTAGGAATTACAAAACACAAGACTTAAGTGCACTCTTGACTTTGACCATTTACACAGAACTGACCTGAACCCAAAACGTTTGGCTAAAAGGTAGAAATAGACAAAATATTATTATATCCATGTACTAAAAGCTAAACTGCAGTCTTTAGGTACCACACACCTTCAAGTGAGAAAAGGATGGCTTTTTTCAACAGCCATTTGCAATTGAAAATTATGCATTTGCTTTTTAACAGTAGCTTTGAGTATATTATACCTTTGCTATTTTGACAACAGATTGCTAAGAGAAGTACAATTAGAATTTTCCTTCATTAGAATATGAAGATGGACAACAACATCTAATTATCATGAACATCCCAGTAAGCGAAAAATATTTTTGAAATTAGGCTACTCTTGTACGTTTACTTTTACAAACACAATAAAAAACAGCATTTTCCTTCATCATAAATATTTACAATCTATTCCACGTAGTGCATTGTAGGTCACGTCTGTCTGGCATGACACGACGATCTCAACGAATGAAAATAGCAACTTTTTTTCCTCTCTCGGAATTCTTTTATGCTTCAGTGCTTCCTATACGTTTAAAATGATTCAGCTACGTCGTAAGTAACTTTTACTTTCCTGTATTGTATTACTTTTACTTAACAACATCTCCAAACTTCCCCTCCTGTTCCTTATACACAGAATAAACTGCCCAATGCTTCTAACAGCTAATTATTATCAGGCAACCATCATGTTTATTCATTCATCCATTCATTCGGTGGAAATAACAATGTCCAGTCAGTCCAGTGTGTGTGTACAGTAGAGAATTGCTGCATTATTTCATAAAAACTGCCTTTGTCGACGTTATAAGTCTCAAAAGAGCTGAAAAAGACCATCATCGTCAGAAATGTTGTTTGGAAACACAGGGAGCTTGAGCTTGTAAAAACACTTAATTTGCATAAAATCAACGGATGATAATGTCTATACCATACATACACAAAAATGATACATTAAATATGAGTTGTACCTATATACAAATAAATATGCAAATGATACCATTAACTTGAATAATATTTCTATAATAATTTAGCGTACCACCAACCTGTAATAGATTTGTAAATACTTAATGTTGTGATGCTCAGTGACATCAACAAAGTATAGCCCTCCAGCTATTTATTAAGGGTCACTTTTAATTTATTCACCCAGGTATATTCGCACTTCAGGTAGGTAGTGTTTAATATTTTACTGGTCTTTTAAGTAGTAGCTTAGTAGTAACTATTAATAATCCAAATCCGGTCTTTACCGTGCGTCCTTAATTTAATTTACTATAACCAATCCTGTTGTAAAATTATATGTTCTTTAAATAGTTAGGGACTGTGCGTGGGTGGGTGGGTGAACCTTGGTCCAATTATTGCTTTACGTGTCTATTGTGTAAGTAATGACGCATAAAATGATATTATCATTTCATCATCAAGCTATAAGCTACGATTTAAGCAAGTGTATCACGGATGGAAGATATTAAATAATAGGACTACCTATACTTATACTTAATCCCCATTCTGTTTAACGTTGCTTGCTCCTCGTACATTATGCATTAAATACAAATTAGAAAAAGTATGGACAACGAAAGTTTGTGTAAGCAACCACGTAAAACCATTTTATTTACTATTACATGATGTGTGTGTATATGTAGCAGAATTAATACAGAGATTGTGTTTTTTGCTATACTATGCTATGCTATAAAGAATAAAGTTAAATTCATTGTCAGGGCATAGAATGCGGAATGACGGTGACATTCATGGATGAAATTAAATCTAATTTGCGGTCTCTCTTGTCTGCTCTATACTGGAAGTCTCTCATTATGAGCAACTGACAGACATGACATGACAGGTGAATTAAGGTGAGAGACGCAGGGAGCATTACAGCAATCAACTTGAACCATTTCATCTAATTTACACAGCTAAAGGACGACAAGACAAAACAAAACAAAGCCCAACAAACGAAGCGAGCCATGAATTATTTAGTCCTAATCAAATAATATTATAATATTCTTCCACGCCTCGCGGCCAATCCGTAGAAAACGCCCATAGTACCTAGAGCTTGTCATGGAAAGCCACATTACATGACTCTACCATCCACTAATACTCTCCACAACATAAATAAATTAATCCCATGACTTTCCATCTCAAACAGGACAGCATCACTCAAAAATTCCATCTCTCCTTAATTTACTATGCTAAAACTATAAATTAACTACTACCGTTTTATCTTTGTCCAATCCAAACTTCCTAAAACAGACATTAATTATTCATCTCAACAGATCAACAAAAAACATCTTTGAAAACAAATCAATGCAATAATACACAATGCGTCATGCTGTCTTTATATCTACTTGAACTAATTTACTATTATTTTTTACAATTGAATTGGGAAAAAATGGTTTTAAAGTGGGGACAATTTATTGTGCATATAATTAAATGTAATTCTACCATCATGATTTCTATAATGTAATTTTTAAATTGCCTGGACACGTGTATCGTCAAAAAAACGTGGCCAAAACATTCTTAATGTACGTGCCTTGAACAAAATTCACACTCCAGTCGAATTTTAAGGAGAACGAAGATTTTACTATGTAATCATAATCATAAAGCAACCACGCAAATACAAAATTATAGTGTAGAGCTAACTTGGACTTAGGAAAAGAAGAAAGAAGCCAGGCAGGCAGGCAGGGCTGTGTAGCTAAACTACCAAAGAAAGTGTCTAGTGTTAGTGTCTGCTAAAAGCTATGTGAAGCGGAATAACATCTCCTCTCTGCTAAATCCCTCTGATCATCATCTCTGACTTGTCTTGCTCTGTAGAAGAGAAAACCCACTTCCTCCAGTTTACTAGTGTGGTTCCTTCTTTTAGCTTTATACATCTGCTTGGCACCAGAATTTCCAGTTATTAAGCATTTTTAGATTTATCTAGTACGCACTGTACCATAACAAATTCTTATCTACATAATAAATATCCCTGTCTGTGTATTCTACTGCACAGCACAACCATAGACCAATATATTTATACTGTCTTTTTCTCAACATTTTACATGTTTAGTCTGCAAGAAACGTAATATAATAATTAATGCTTCTTTCTGATGCATCTGCAGTTCTTTGTTGCATAACACACGAGGTTTTTTATACGGAACTGACAATCTATTGTGTACATAAAAACTCCATTTCATTCTTTCATACAAATCTGATCATCACGACTTTCTTCTCCTAAGACACCATACAAAAACAAGGCGAGAATAAGGAATTTACAAAAATCGATTCTTTTTCTTCTTTGAATGCTGCATGTTTTCTTCCCGACACTGGCATTCTCTATTTACCAAGAAAAAACAGCTTATAAAATGTGGAAAATTATATTCCCATTGAATTCTGTTACAACGCTTGGGAATTTCCTTTTCACTGAGAATTAATAATGGACACAACAATAAAAAGAATCAATAACAGCGGAAAATATATTTTATTCAAAACAAAACTTATAACTATTGCAAAATGTATTTCTTCCGTTCTAAAATGGTCACAGTTCTTTTAATTTGATTGGCGAAAGGCAATTTTTATGAACTGAAGATATGCGTAAGTAAACATAAAAAGGTAGAGCATCGGATTTACTCAGAGGATACGCGATATATCTGTAAAAATAGTAAAATATGTGGTGAAGGTAAAAAAGTCTAAGTAGAAAAGCGGATATACGTACGAAGCTGTGAATGTTGTAATAGATGAGTAAGAATTGTTGTTAGATAATAGCAACACTAAAGTTGGATGGATGGATGAGAAGGTGCGTGATAGCAATAAGATGAATGTACCTGAAGAAGAAGTTCGTATTTGTGTCGTAAATGCTAAAAGTTTCCTTGCCTTATAAGAAAATAGTTTCCCCTACTTTGTAAAGTTAAGCTTTATCCAAAGGCAGAGGATCTTAGAAGAGTTGGCTTGGCTCTTCTGACGATTTGCTTGGTTTACTAGTAAAGCTAAAAAGTTGATGGACAAGTTTTTGCTCTACCTTTGATGGTAAAGGCAAAGAGCAACAACATAATATAACAACAACATGACCAATTGTAAGTATTCGTTGTAGAATTTTCTGTTGTATGGCCAACTGCAAATCGTAAGAGGTTACCTTAAAGCACATACCTACATACATTGCGTACTAAACCAAGTATGAACGATGCACTTAACTGTTCTGAATTAATGTCAATATGTCTGCCGATTTATAACAATGGCAGCTAGGCTCTGCTCTTCTGCCGTTTACAGTAAATGGTGCAATAGGATGCACACAATACACACATAATATAAGTAGTGTGTGTATCAGAAGTAAAGTAAGTAATACTTACTTGACTTACTTCATTTTCCTTCGTCCTAGGTAGAAAAGAAATGCTTTCCTTCCTATCTTTGCTTAATTTAACGGCTATAAATGAAAGCAAAATAAATTAAGTCACTTACTTGAGTCCGAAAAGTCCTCCATGAATAATTTCAATGCTAGGTAAAGGAAGATGTGTACTCTTGTGCTAATTTGTGTAGTAGCTACTCTGCTCCTTGATGATTGTTTTGCATTTGTTGTAAAATCTTTCTCTCAGGAGGTACACGTTAGATACTTATTAGATTGCTTCACTTTTTGAGGTTCTTTCGGCCCGCCGAATTAATCCCAATTTTGATTGAATGGAACTAAGATTCTTCTTTTTTTTGAATAATTTAAGGTGTTGATTTGCTTATGGAGAAGAACAATTATCGATGATTATGGCTTTCTTCAATTTAATTGTCAATGTGGACCAAAATCTAATGGTTTGTGTCATGCACATATTTCTTTCTTGTAAATATCTTCCCATACAGAAACGACATGGACAACTTTGGCATCGATCCTTCGCATTAGTAGGCCAATTTATTATTTAGACTGATTGCATTCAATCTCATCTCTGTCTGTCATACAGGAAAAAGAAACAGATTGGAAAAATTAACGGAGAAAACATAAAAACGCCACGTTTGCCATCACAATTTTTTTGATAGAGGTTAAACTATTTGGCAAATATTCACACTGAAGC
Source organism: Tomocerus nigrus (assembly GCA_019776505.1). Lineage (NCBI taxonomy): Eukaryota > Metazoa > Arthropoda > Collembola > Entomobryomorpha > Tomoceridae > Tomocerus > Tomocerus nigrus. The sequence continues at coordinate 8,384 of JABASI010001118.1, forward strand.
ACTTTCTCACAATAGAATTAATATTGATTGGAGAATTATTAACAGAATATTGCCAGTAATAATTATTTTGTTAAACACGAATTTCAATTTGGATGTCTTCAATTTAAATCACTAGTGAGATGAAATGAAAAAATGACTAATTAACTTAATCCAGGTCCAGAGAAAACGGCACAGATTATCCTGGCAGCAGCAATAGGATATTTATAATAACACACTTATTTTTAGATTGTACAGATGTATTTATAAGTGTCTCCATTCAGATGTGGAGCACAATGAAATGAGACAATGCGGGGATTTCTCTCCTGGAACGGATGTGGGAAGTCGTCTTGAATCTGCGTTATTATTTATTATTATTAGCTTTTCATCTTTGTAGCTATAATTATAGGAATTATTTATATTGAAGTGTGCATGTTATACCATACGATATGTACGTAAACAGCCCGTCAAGGACAAGATGAGGTGACAGACGAAAACGGGTAGGTAAGTTGCAGCCCAGCAAATTCTAATACGACACAACCGCGCACGATTCCTGGAGATCTCGTGTTTCCGTGTTCAAATTCCGAGTTTCGGGCATTAACTCTAAAGACGGCGACCACAGCAGGTGAAATCACTCTGGAAAAATACAAGTTAATCAGTAATTCCGGATAATGCAATTTCCATTGTAGGAAATGCATTTTTAAAACTATTTTTATATTTTAAGACACTGCGGTACTTATATATAGCATTTTTCGATCTGTTTATTAATTCGAAATACAAAATATCATTTAAAAAGATCTTAAATATATAGTTGTCTTCTCTGCTCCTATTCTAATATTTGTAAATATTTTATTGGCCATAATTTAAAATAAATTATTGCCCATTAGGTAATAAATAAAAACGTACCATATATATTTGCGTTGTATCCGCACAGAATTTAACCACAAATAGGTAAAAATGTCCACTCAGCTGACTGAAGCTGTTTATTTATTTGCAATATTTTAAGACACTGCGGTACTTATATATAGCATTTTTCGATCTGTTTATTAATTCGAAATACAAAATATCATTTAAAAAGATCTTAAAAAGTTGTCTTCTCTGCTCCTATCCTAATATTTGTAAATATTTTATTGGCCATAATTTAAAATAAATTATTGTCCATTAGGTAATAAATAAAATCTTACCATATATATTTGCGTTGTATCCGCACAGAATTTAACCACAAATAGGTAAAAATGTCCACTCAGCTGACTGACGCTGTTTATTTATTTGCTAAATTCCAGATGAAAATTTTCTCGACACGTCGCACCTTTTCGTCAGCTATTTTTCATTATGCAGTGCTTTTTGTCTTCGATTCTGCAGGTTACAGCGTCTAAACTAAATTCCAGGACACTGAAACAAATAAAAAAACACTTTAATTCGTATAGAAAAATAATTGTATTGATGTGTGAATGTGAATAAAAATCAGTTTTTAATGTTTACACAAGCAAGGAAAAAAGAGCATGAACTGAATAAAAACATACAACATACCGGAAAATGGACAGCACAAAATCCTAATTTTATTTTATAGAATTTTATGACATATGAATATAATATAATAATATTGAATTGAATTGAATTTTATTTGTATTGCTCTAATTATTTTTATGAAGACTTTCAGCTCTTGATGGTTTGGAATTTAGAAATGTAAACAAGATAGTGTTTTAAAAGAAAGTCGGATAAACACTTTCACAATTAAATTAACAAATACAGAGCTTTCAAATGTGATCACACAAAATGCGAGCTACACAAGAGTTTGAAATTGAAACACTTACACTAAGAATCCATTTAGTGAGCTGATGTTCCTTGGATTTTAAGCTAAAGTCTTGAAAGATTTGATGAAACTTGACTGTTCTTCTTCTTCTTGTGAGTAGTGTGAGAGCCTGCATGCAATGCAATTCCAATGCTGAAATAAATACAGGCAATAGTAGAGTAGATTCAATACAAATACACATACCTAGTCAAAATAAAATGTGTGTACAATAGAAAAGTATATCTCTGGGCCGGGATATTTCATCCTCCTTATATGCTATAAATGTTCTGTGTGTACATTACACTATAGATATAAAATTGCGCTCTCGCATTTACCGTGGGTAGGATAGGCAATTCAATCCTTTAGAAAAAGAGGGTCAATGGCTCTTAGGGACAATGCTCAGCACAGTAACCAACCAAGCCTCCAAAATGTACGTGTAATGTCTGTCTGTCTATGTCTGTCTGCACTACGTGTACGTGCATACCTAAAATATGTACCACATTATCAACATACCTTTGTGTGTTAATCATACTCGATGTACGTACTATTTAATATTTAACTTGGTCTCTTCTGCATGTGTAATATGCAATGTACAGTGTACATGGTGTATGTATTATGTATAGCATGTACTTAATGTACTTTAGAATACAGTAGTATCAAAATGTTAGCATAGAAGAAGGTTTATGTGAATGCATGAATGTGATACAAGAACTCTGAAGATGAGCATTTTCTTCACACTTATCTTTTTGCATGGTAAATCGTTCTTTGCTCGGTATTTATTGAAGATGAATGCTAGAACAGTATTTAATAACAATGATATAATACTAAGTACTTTTCTAACACACTATCTATAATTGATATATTTAATAGAATATTTTATTTAATGAAGCTGATTTTGTATGGCATTTATGTAATTCGTCGTAAACTCAAGTTTCCTTTTATTGAATTTTCTAGGGGTACTCTGTTACATGCGACAGTAGGGATAGACGAAAATGAGGTAGTGCCAAAATCATTTTAGCGCGCGTATTTTTGAATTGAGATTTTTAGTTGCGGAAGTTACTTCTTCATTCCATTTATGTAATTATTTCTTCCATATAATCTTCCCCAAATCCCCCAGTCTGGGGAAAATGTTCCTAAGTCTAATTCCAGTACGCAGTAGATGTGTTTTCCAATCGTAGCTACAAAGATATTTGAAAGGTATAATTTTATGTTGGTTTTTTTTTATAATATAATCAACTATTAACTAGCTCATTTAATTTATTCATACAGCGTAATTATAGCTAACAGCGAATGTATATAGGTATATGCAACTAATAATATTTTAACATGTCTTAATTAACTATAATTTAATAATATGATTCATGGACAGTTTATTTATTCATTTCAGAATGAAATGTAAATGTTACCAGTGACCAGCAGAGGAAATAATGTGAACGTTGACCAAGACGCCAAGACCAGACAAAACAAATAAGGAACACCTGGCCATTGGCCAGGTGCCAGGTTGGAGGAGGATCAGGAGTTGGAATCTTTTTGGAAATGGGCGTGAGTCATGCAGAAAGAATTTGTCAAGAAAATACACATTCTATACAGCGGAATTTCTATTTGTGAAAAAAGTTGAAGGATCGTAATGGACATCTCTTCCAAGATTGAAAAGCTAGCACCTATTTCGTCGGAACTTCCCGAATCTCTTGCCGTAACTGAAGCACATACATAAACCCTTTAAATAAAATCCAATGAATACTTGATATGTAAGAACGAATTTTACGTTTTTCGATGCTAATGACGTTTCCAATCCCAATTTACTCATATAAACAATTTTTTGCTTACATATTCGTATAAGCTAATTAAAATTATGTAAAATATTGCTGTTTTTTATGTAGGTACTTTTACAGTGTTATCCTATACCGTTTGTCTCACAGAACTCTGTTGCAAAGCAATGGCTCGGGCCTATCAAAGAGGATTTCTGTATTTATTAGCCCTAGGAATTCTATCAGTAATGATAGATATTTCAGGTGTTTTCAGGCACCCATTGGAGAGAGATTACTATACAGAATTCTCTTATCCATTAGACATTCCTGATTTTCCTTCAGTCGTGAGACGCTATAGGTTTGTAATTTCGTGATTGTCTTTAAACCATATACTTGCAACTTCATATAAAATAATAATTATTCCAATTTTTTTATACAGAAATAAAGAACCGGTTGCGTATGACCCTATTACTACAATGTACACAAACTTAACATACACAGCGAAAGCCAGCGCTGGATGTCCTGGTCCTTTCCGCTTAATTATTCTAGTCAAATCTGCTCCCTGGAATTTTGACAAACGGGCAGCTATAAGAAACACATGGGGGTTTCCAAGAAGATTTTCAGATGTAGCTATCAAGACTGTCTTCCTTTTGGGTGCAATTAAAGATCCTATGGTGAAAGCTAAAAGTGCTACAGGTGAAAATGTAGCACTTGGACCAGCTATCACCTCAGAAATATCAAAATATGATGACATAGTTCGTGCAGATTTTCTCGACTCTTACTACAACAATACAATAAAAACTATGATGGGTATGCGGTGGCTGGTTGAGACCTGTTCTGATTTTCAGTTTGCTTTTTTTGTTGATGATGATATGTATGTCTCCATCAAGAATCTCCTTAAGTTTGTAAGGCACCCTACAGAATATCCAGAGTACTGGGAGAAACAGAAGGAAAAAGACGGAAGGAAATTATTTAGCTCATTACGTACAACGGAATCTCGAAGAGTATTAAATGCCACTACGAAAAGTAAAGAAAAATCAAATAACAGTCTTAATGGTGTCGGAAAGGTTTCCGCTCAAAAGTCTTCTAAGAAAGTCTGGAAAAACTCTCCTGTGGATTTCGACATTGAACTAGCCGAAGATGCCAAATTATACGGTGGTTACGTTTTCTTTGTCCCTCCTCATCGCCATAAAATAGGTATTTTAAAATTTTCAATTATTATTTCGCAATTAATCATTAGCATAATTGGATAGCCATTTAAAATAATTTTTCTCATATTTTAGGTACCAAATGGTTTTTACCGCTCTCTGAATACCCTTTCAACTATTTCCCCCCTTATGTTCCAGCAGGTGCCATAATAATGTCTCGATCTGCTCTCATGGACATTTATTACGCTTCCTTATTTACCAAGCATTTTCGATTCGATGACATCTACATTGCCATTTGTGCTAAGAAAATGAACATTGAGCCTTTCCATACAAATTATTTTCGATTTTGGCCGGCTCCCGTTAAGGATCCATACGAAAGTGATTATAAGTACTTGATAACTTCTCATGGGTACGATAACCCTGCTGAGCTAATAAGTTTTTGGAATATCCAGAAAAGCTTAGGCCATGCTTAAAATTGTGTGTAATCTATCTTACATATTCTATGTTGTATATCGTTTTTAGTTTTTTAGCAATTCATTCTTTTCTTGCTGTACTTAATGCGGAATATTTTGGTTTTGGTACAAAATGACATTATGTTTTAAATATTTACCTATAAGACTGGTTTTCACAGTTACTTATGACTCTATGGCTTGCATTCTTGAATTACTTGCTATTGCATTCATTCCAAAAAGATTGTATTTATATCTGTTATATATAATGTATGTTTAAAAGCGTGTACACACTCCAGGTTTTAATGTTTAGTGTCGGGTGTCAATATATTAATTTATTATGACATACTAATACTTTCTTCATTTTTGGATAAAAATCAGCTTTGAAATCCTTTGACGTGAGCTGTCTGTATGTATTTGCATTATTTAAAGATCTACACGTTGGGAACTTAAAATCTCTTGCCGCCTGAGCAGGCCACTGGGCAATTGCTAATTATTCCAATTTATTGTTAGGTACGTAATATGTAAACAAGTACAATTGGTGTATCTAGCCAAAGTACTTAATTTAATAATTGTGTTACTGCAATTGTGCTGTCTGTACTCTTGCCATACCTGTTGCCCATATGAATTCCAGGATTAATTATCTATAATTCCATTAATCGAATGTGCTAAAATTATTTTTGCTATGACTTGCGCACATAATTATTGGGGCTTTTTAGATGACTAACTTATGAAAAATATAAATATAAGGAACTATATACAAAAGACATTTTAATCTCATAATATAATGTACAATAACTTAAATAAGTACCTACCGTATACCTCGAATTAGTTCATCTCCTCGATATAGTTTCACCTTCACTAATTTTTCACAAAGTATAAAAGGCTACGGTGCGCGGTGAAACAATTATTATAGTTCACCCGGTAGAACTAATACGAGATATACGGTACATTTACATTAGTACCTACCTTATTATGTACTTAAACAAATTGCATGACATAATTTAAATATACTACCTTACGTAATAAAAATTATATTAGTTAATTTTTTAAACGTATTAACGTTTGTAAGTGTTAGCATTGCTTCTCTATGTCTATAATATTGAACTGCTGAATCTGAGTAAAGTACTTGCCATAATGTGTACTCTTCATCCTCTCTATCTTCCTCTCAAGACAGTGGTAACTGGTAACTGTTGAATCTCAATAAGACAGCAGCATGCAGATTTTCTGTCATAGGAATAAAGGCCTTTAGGTATATAATTATATTAATGCTGTAAAAATAACATGAATCAGAAATAATAATAATAATTAAGTGCAGGTGTATTTGGGTGACCTATTCATACAAAACTGCCAAATTACCGTTGTTGTCTAAAATCCTATAGTACCTACCATATGTGTAAGGGGGAACATTATTTTAAAGCTTTATTTTCTTTATAAAAACTTGAAAATGTCTGATAGTGGATAGTATATTATAGTCGTAGTCTATAAGAATAAAGTAATTTTACTAAATTGTATTTATGTAGAATTCTTAAAGATGTGTATTTTATGTAAATGTGTATCTCTCCAGTCTGTCATGTGCATTTATCTTAGATGTTGTAAGAGTATTTGATGCGGGCATGTACATATATTATACGTATAAGGCAGCTTATTACAAATCGTAAGACAAGGAAAATAATTGTAGCTTCCCCCGATGGTGATAATTATGTTCATAAAATAACTTAGGTATCTAATTTAGAATTATACGATTAATTAACATGACATTAATTTAGTGATTATGGGAAAAAGAATCTGGTGACACTAGTTGTAAATTATTCTTGCTAGCTAAGATGTTAAAACCCGGTAACACACCTACAAAGACTTATTGGTCAAACTTATATAACTTTTTTAAGTTTTCCCCGTTTTCCCCGTCTGATGTGATTTCAATGGAGAAAAGGTTGAATTTTCAACGAAAGGTCTTATTAAAATAAATTAAAAAGGGGTTGGAAAAGCTGCTAATGTTAATTTGAGGTTTAAAAAATTATTTTATGCATGAAAAATGAAATGAAAAATTATTGTTCAATTCAAATTACTTTACGTGTTGGAGGTCTCTTTGTTTGAATGCAGAAAAGAAATCTCGGAAGGTTAGTACGACAGTAGTAGGTTGTAATTGTTGTGAGTATATTGATGTACGTTTATTCATTTGATGAATCATTCTGAATAAAATGAAAAGTTAATAATTATAAAGAGTACATTGTGTTTTACAGGTCGTCTTTGATTACAATGAACTCTCTGGATTCTACCATTTTTTTCGACTTAGATCCACGAGGCACATTCTTATTATTCTTAACTTTGTCATTTGGGATTTTTATAGCGTTGTTAATTTTAATTCCTTTCTCTCCCGGTTTCCAATTAGCAGGACATACTTCGCCGTATTTGTCTGCATATTGAAATGCTTGGACTAGCCTCAGGGTTTCGTCAACTGATCGACCTACGGCATTATCATTGATGGTGATTTGTCTGAGTTTTTGTTCCGAGTCGATAATAAATAATCCTCTCCATGAAATCCCTTCGTCAGATTTGTAGATTCCATATTTCCGAGCAATTTCACAGTTTTTATCAGCAACGAGAGGAATTTCCAATTTCCCTAGTCCCCCTTCACTCCTACTTGTAGAAATCCAGGCAAAATGGGAATATTTGGAGTCTGTAGATGCAGCGATAACTTCACAATCGATAGCTTTAAATTCTTCGTGTCGATCTGAAAAGGAAACGATTTCCGTGGGACAAACAAATGTGAAATCCATCGGATAAAAAAAGAAAACAACCCAGCGACCCTTGAAATCGTCCAGGCTGATATCCCGCATCTCACCGTTGCCAAACACAGCGGGAGCTGTCCATTTCGGAGCTTGATGTCCTAATCTTAGCTCACCACCCACATAATTAACAGACGCAAAAGAATTCTGATAAGATGGCATTTCTGAATAAGGTCCCACCTGATTATGTCTTCCACGATGCCTCCCCCCAGGATAACGATCATATTCGTCTTCAAAATCTGTGTAACTACCTCTTCGGTTGCTTCTTGAACCACACATATTTCCCATTATATATTTCTGCTAAATAGACTAATTAGATTTCTGATGGTCCATATGTAATCTACTTGTATATCACTTAATTGGAGATGGGTCAACTCTACAGCGTCAAAATTGAAAGGACAATTTTTATTTAGGTTAAACACACTCCTCAATTATTTTTTATCTACATAATATATTGAGGGGAGTCCAATTAAGACTTTCGAGTGTCAAAGGTACTGTCAAGTTTAACTCACTCTCCATGAAATACTATCATTGAAATATTACATAGTCCGAAAATTCTGAATTGCGTGTGTCGACTAATCAAATTACAAATTCATAATCAGTAAATCAAAATTCCTTTTCCAGTCGATAGTCGATAATCGATTTGATAATATTGCCAATTCCCAAACTATTGCAATTCTAGTTCCGATTTCCGATAATAGACCATGGCAACTTTCGTAAAAGTGTACGGTTTGGCAATCACTGATTTTATTACCAAAAATCCCAAATGAAGTTTTTTGTACTAATGATATGTTTATTAGATTAGAATAACCAAAATAATTTTTAGATCTTATGATATCGTATGGACCCTCTATAGAGGGAGGGGGGGGGGGGGGTGGTAGTCTAGGTTCCATTGGTATGGAATAAGTAATAAGTTCATAATTTTATTGATGTAATATACTTAGGTAAGACAATTTTAGGTTTTAAAACTCATTCAATCTCACTCTCCATGTACATGTAAAATAGAATATATAAATACTCATTCATATCCACATAGTATATAGTGCCGTACTATTTTTTTGATATTCTGTTATTCACTTTGTTTAAAAATTCCATTTGTATGTAACAAATACAATATTATTGTTAAATGCACAGCACATGTATTATAGCTTTTTTGAGTAAGAGTTAAGCGAAAATATGTTGAAGAATATGCATGCTACCACGAAAATGAACGTAATGGCTTCTGCTTCGGATATTCATAAAAAACTAAAAAGGGCATCTTGCAAAATTGGAAAGAAATTGAGAACATTTGAAGTTCATGACCCTGTAATTGAATGTGAAAATATTTTCTTGGGAAAATCCGCTCGTGAGCAGCTTCGGAGAGAAAGAAAACTAAATCTAGCAGGTGGGAGGAATACGCGAAGAAATGAGATATGCAGGATGAGAACGTATGATAATATTACTCACATGGATCCGATTTCTTATTTGAACGACGAATGTCCTATATCTGCAGCAATTTATCAAGATCCTAAATATTATGAAAAAGAATTATGGAAATACCAAAATAGCTACGACAAATACAAGGACAGAATTCTATTTACACCTCCAATGCTATTAGAACGAAAAAACACTTATTATGTAAGAAATAAATATAACTAAATTAAAACCCACATCAATATGAAATTACATCGATTATTTGGTTATTTTTATTTTAGAAGTTAGAGCCGAGCTTATTTCAATTTTCTGAGAATAATTCTTTGGAAAATCCAACAAAATCGACGAGTTGTCACATAATGATAAATTCTGAAGATTTGACAGAATCTTCTCCGCTTAAAAATGACGCTCTTAAACAACGACCGAGAACTAGAAGAAAAGGACGGTATTACTTTAAAAACACAACGAGTTGTATAAACAACAGTTGTGACGCGAAGGAATTTTTATGTCATCAGAAATCTTCTCATGCATCTTCGAAAAACACGTTTATCAGTTGCCCTGATATCGATGCGGATATCAATTTTTTAAAGAAAATGGACAAAGAAAATAATAATGTGATAACTGATAAATCAGCGTCTCAAATGAATGCTACCCTTGAATTTTCACATGGAAAAGATGAAAAGCCATGGTCCATTGAAAATTTCTCTTACCCCCCAGAAATATGTCCAGAATACTTCTACAACTGGATAGAACAATTACCTATCGGGAAATCAAAGAGTTACAAATTTGACTTGAACAATAATTGTGATATAAATGTTTACAATTACGATTGTTCCATTCCTTACGAATGTCGATGTCAATGTGAAACGAAAGATTTGAAAAATAATATTAAATCAAATAATGTAACGAAAAATAATAGTAGGTTACCTGCTTACAATAATTTTCGAAAAAACCAACAGTCAAATGTTCGTGAGATTCCAAACTGGGAAATCAAATCAAGAGAGGGTCATTTGAAAGAATGTCCTGATTTTCACGATATTGAAAGCTCAGAGTTTCAACCGAAGGAATTTGCAGCGAGGAGTAAACGGGAAGCAATGGTTTTTTGTCATCGAAGAAAATATGCACATGAAAAGAATAGAGCTCCAATATTTTACAAATTAAAAACAACGGAAGTAAAGCCACCGTCTGCAGAAAGAGATTTCATTTGGGAAAATAGTGTTAAAACCTTACGCATGGCTCCTGCAAAACCGGAGAAATTTTTTATTGACGATCGAAAGGGAACTAGAAATAATTTTATTCGCTCAGGCTTAGCCCCTATCTATATCACCGGAAATCAGTTCGGAAAGATACCCGAATATTTAGAGGAACGTAGAAAAGCTCAGGGGTTACCCCCATGTGATCTTTCCAGTTGTCGTGTCAGAAAACGCTGTCAGATTTGTGGTCACGATCATGCAGTATGTTTACATAGGAAAACGGAACAAGAAAAATGGCGGGAAGCTGATAAGCAAAAAAGGTATCCTTTTCATCTTCCAGGAGTTGTACCGGTCTACTATGATGACGTCTGCTGCATGACCACTACTTGGGGTTGCAATAATTATTGAAAAGTAAACATAAATAATATGAAGTAAACATACCATGATAAATTGTAAAATGGAATCCATGTCGAACAAGATAATTCTAAATTCACAGTTTCAAAATGTAAAATGTAAATAGTAAATGCCTCCAAAATTCTTCGGAAATAAATGTAATAATATGTAAACTTTAAAAATGGTAAAAAAATTTAATTCAGTAGAAATGCATTATTTTTCGTTGATTAAAAAGTTGACAAAGAAAAAAAGTACTATTACTAAAACAAGTTAACAGTTAAGATTAGGTTGATTGTTCTATTCGGTAGTACTGTACCACTTAATTTCAACCAAGAATCTTTTAAGATTCGTCTTTATCCGGAAGATTCGGAACCCACTCCGACACTGTAACAGATTTCTTTTCAACTACGACGGAATGCCCAACGGAGTCTTTGTCGTCTAATACTGTCACTTGTCCTGAAGACACTGGAAAGTCAACACTGTCGTTTCTGAAAACCACGTTGTATCTGCTTTCACGAAGTTTTCTTTTCATTTCCCTTTTTTTGGCGTATTTTATGATACACAAAAATGCATCAGGGTTGATCACTACGGAGGAGATTCCAAGATGAAAAATGTATCCTGCGTTGCGTAAAACTTTTTCCAAATTGACTTGCAGTATATTTACCACACTATCACTGCTGACTTCAGACACAGCTCCAGCAATTGCACGTCTCTGTTCTTTTAGTGGCAGTAAATTCGTAAAATTCCCTTTGTGGAGAACATAAAACACAGCCGATACACAACTCATAGTAATTTCCCCATTTTCATCTGGAGTCATGTCAGCAGTAGGATCAATTATATCATGCTCCTCATTTTCCGTATCGACAAGTTTTCTGTAAATAAATTCAATCAATTTCCAGAATAGAATTAAAATGTATTATTACCATTTATTATTAACTTATTAAAAATAAATCATTTATGGACCTGTACACGTGGACTACCAACAATGTTGGCTGTACTTGATTTATTATTTTTTAGACAATTTCCTGCCTGCCACTACATTAGCAGCCTTGAGTTTTATGAGAATAATGTGCAAGTGGCACTGTGCTGTGGCGTGCATCCAATAAAGTTACTATTTCCACTGAGCATTTGCAGAAGTGTTTTTATTCAATATTCACCAATCACCATAAAATGGATCGATAATTTACGAGTACTTATTAAATTAATACCTATATTTTAAAAAAATGTTTGTTTCTCAAAAACAATTTTGTAAATATTTCGGCTCATTAATATTTTCGGAATTTCCAAAGTTTTGGGTGTTTCCTTTCCTTTATCATTATGAATCATATCATTGTGAAATTTTGACGATAAAAAAAGGTTTCACTCGCTATTTTTGACCCAATAAGTAGAAGAGCATTATTTTCAAAGTTATTTTAACAATTCAAAATTTTTCATGCGTATTATTCAGCAACTATTTTACAGTAACTTCCATGTGACATGAAGTTTTTACTTTTATTTGCCAGTTTTTATTTCGACAATTAATTGTAAAATTCTGTTTGTGCAAAAGCTATCAACGAATCGATACTTAGAATTTTGGAGTACCTACCTACATTTATAATAAATCATGATATTTATGAGTTCTGGAAAAATTACTGAGTAGCCGTTACCTACTGGCTAAGACAGAAAATGAGACAATGAATTTACCTATGAAACGGGAGTTTATCCAGAATTTCAAGAAGTTGAAACATTGCCCACCAGCAAAAGCGAATTCTTTTGTAGGTTTTAGTGAGGAAGGAATCGTTGACATTTCCCATATTACACCGGGGTCCTATCAATGTCCACTTTATGTTCTTAATTTGAAATAAGTCCTTCAAAGTTGTTTTCATCAGAATCACATCCAATGAGTAGAGAATAATCGTGTAATTTGGTTTTCGCTCCATGTACTTTAAATCATTTCGGTAATTGTCAATAAATTTTGCCTCGTGCGTCTCCAAACTATTTTCTGGGTAATCTTCTTTGGGGCCAAAGCTAAGGTAGCTACTGTTGTCTTTGGTACCTCTCTGTCTATTTGTGATTAGCTCCATTGAAACATGTCCTTTGCTATCTCCCTCGCCGATTCCTGGGCTATCTTCTGCTCCTTCAACTGGTGAGGAAGAAAACGTTCTACTTATTCTGTTATCACCCCAACAAAAAATATACCGAGTGTTGTACGATCGATTTCGATGATATTCAGATGTCCAAACTCGTACAATGGTGAATTCACTTGGTAATTCTTCTGGAATTTCACCATCATTCTCTAATATAATTTGTATTCTCTTATTGATTTGTTTCTGAGTTAAGGGCTTCACTGTGTTATCTTGAGACATGTTGAAAATTGCGAATTTTAGAATGCTCTGACAGAAATTATGTAGAATCAAATCACACCGCACACACGTGACTAAAAACGATTATCTCGAAGTAATGAAATATAAATAGCTAGAGCATTTTTCCTGTAACTTTTGCGCAGTAAAGTTGCTTGAAATGGCATTCAGCAAAGCACAAAATGCAAATCGTCTTCTTAACTGTCTTATTTGAGGACAAAATGCAAAATAATCAAAAATGACAATGAGACAGGTAATATTATTATCCTATGCCGACTAGTAAGTGAAGTTTTTCTTGGAATGGTAATGACGATTTGTAATTTCGTTATTTTTGCTAATGCTGAGCTGGCAAGGTCAGTATGTAGATGAATAATGATTTTAAGCTTGAATTTCACTCTTTGCTTTGTCTAAAAGTCATAACTATGCAGGTATGTTTCGTCAGAACTAAATGGCAATGGATGGGGAAATATAAATACATTGCATTATAAACCCTAACCCAGATGATAACTCTCGGATATGCAAATTTTTGCAATAAGGTTTGACCAAAACTTGACTGGCTGAAGCTGAATGCTACTCATTGCGTGATATTACTGATATTGATATTTACTTGAATCTTATATTATTGTATTACGTGAGTATCTCTATCGAGTACAGAAAAATATACTCACACACTCACATTCCGAACAGGAAGCAAAAAATAATGGGCTTCATAACACAGATCTCAATCAAAATCTAACTTCACGCAATTACTATGCTACTTAACCCAACAATGTTTATATGCAAAAAAAGGATCCCACATTCCCATTTGAAACGTGGAAATAAAATGCAGTGGCAAAGGTTGTGCGCGGTGAGAACAGTTTAGCTATTTCACTTCACAACGTATAGGCATAGGGTATAGGTATAATATATATTAGTGTAGATATCATGTATAGATTATGATTTAATTATAATGAGGATAAAAGTTCTGTCAATATGACTGTATCTGATGCATAGACACTTCGAATCTCTTTATTGCAATTATGGCTACATTACATATAGTAGATAAATGGATGTTATTGATATCGGCAATTATCATAATAGTTTAATGGGTTTACATTTATTGGCGCACTGCCCATGTACCTGCAAAGCACTTGTACACCTGTCTAGCCAGTTGTCTGTATATAATATTATATGCCCGTTGTGTTTTATTCCCTTATTGTATTATTTAACACAAATGCATAAAATACATTACCTTATTAATATTATACTACTTTTATGCTGAATATGCATAAAAATTTATGGCCAGAATGAACCCTACTACATACATACATATATATAGAAGATATTATTTCAGCGATTATTTAAGTTATCATTCAAGAATAACTAAAGTTTTAATTATTCCTGTATTTATTGATGAAATTTCTAATTTTGAGTTTCAGAAAAGAAATACAAAAATTCAGTAAAATTTCTTATTCAGCTGTATTTAACTAGCATAAGCATAACCACTGTCCCTGGCCAAAATGGCCAAAATGGCTTATAATATGGGCTACGGGTTAAAATGTTTTCGTATTTATCCATCCGTATATGTTTTGGCAATATATTCCAATATATCCGGCCAAAATCATTCAAAAACCGGATGATATCACACACTACGTGATTTTTGTATGTCAACAAATCTTCGTAAATAAACCATTCACAAATAATATGGAAATGCTAATAGTAAATCTGTTGTCATCATGAGTTTCGTTTTAAATATTTTTAAGCACATGAAATATATCACAATATCACGCAGTACTGTGTGCAATATTACGAATAATAAATATGTTTGTAAATTCGAGTTAAATCAACATTTTAATATTGTAAATATTGTAAATAGATAAATGCTCACAAAATTTTATTGAAGTATATGATTGTGTATTGTCTGATAAAAAATGGCAAAAATGACAAAATTCCATCCGAGGATTGATTTATTGCTAGAGGCTGGACTTTTTCCTTTTGATCCTGATGGCCGGCAGTTTTTGGCATAAGGTCCTATGCATGCAGAGTAGGCCATTGTGAAAGCCACGTGAGTTTGTTCATGAACTCCATGGAATAGATGACCCATTGGCCCTAAAACATCCAAAATATCCTTATTCATCATCACGAATCATTTTCTCTTATTTTTGCAGACATGAAGAGTAGAATGAGGAATAAATTTATTCACCTGATGCGTAAACAGGCACATCTTCACCACCGTGAGTCTCGTCTTTATTCCAGTACGCTGCAAAATGCCTAGTTTTGCGATCAGCATTTTCTACAGCACTGTTATTAAGATTCCTCCAAGTGTTTAAAGAACTTGACTTTGGTAAGGTAGCATTGTTAATTGGATCACTGTCATTCATTCTATGGTAATAATAACCGGGTCCATTCATGTAAGACAAAGTCTGGTATGGAAATCCTTCTTTTGTTACATCCGATAATCCTGATGGAAAAAATATTCATCATTGGTATACTGTTAAGAACATTAATTATTTAAATATTTCTTACAATAATAACATCGTAGGGTAAATGACATAAAATATTATTATGTTGCAATTTATCCGAAAATTATTTAAACCTTCCATATGTATGTGTCGTTTAATTAAAAACAGGATTCGAGCATAAAATAGCTATTAGCTAATTGATAGGTTTGTTTCAATCAATGCATCTAAGTAAGCTTAGTTAAAAGGTTTGAGCATTCTATTTTCCACCCATTAATTCTTATCTCCCCTGTAAACTGTTAATCTCCGTAATAATTTTGTCTCATGAGGAATTAAATTAAAAATAGTGAAGATTTTTCATAGAAATGACTTCCCCTCAATGTGACGCATCATTTTATAACACGTACCATTTGTTTTAGTTAATTTTCGCTGTTAATTTTCGTTAACTGCTGTTTTCTAATTTAATTTACATAGAAGACATGCTCTTTATATAGTTATGGTTAGGGTTAGATATACTATAATTACCTCCGATTGGATTTCCACGTAAGGGATAGCCATTCATTGTAAATGAATGTGAATGATCTGCAGTAACGATAATTAGAGTGTCATCTGGATTTGTCATTTTATGAGCAGTTACTATTGCCTTTTCCAAAGCCACTGCTTCTTCCAGTGCAATTTTGGCAAAATTGTCGTGGTGGGCATGGTCTATTCTTCCACCCTCGACCTATAAATAAATTTTACATAATTGTAAAATCAAGACAAATATGTTAAAAATTATATGCATGAAGCAAATTGAAATTATTCACCAGAAGAACAAATCCCTTTGGATTTTTCTTTAATATTTTCAAAGCTTTTCGAGTCATATCCTCTAAACTTGGTTCTCCATCTTCTGTCATTTTTCTATCTTTGTCATATGGAATGTGATCAGGAGCAAACAGACCTATACAAAATTATTGTTTAATAAGATTCTACATTTTCAATATGAAATAATTATGCATCAATACTTTAAGAAATAATTTCAAACGGTAATACCCAACAATCTTTCAATTTTATTTTCGTCGACACTTTCAAGCTCTTTTTTTGAACCTACAAATTCGAAGCTCTTGTTTTGCTTCTTATGATAATTCATCCAATCCCAAATAAGATCTTTGTTATCAGTTCTTGTACAAGATTTTGTCTCGTTCATGCTCGGTTTAAATTGTTGTAGACCTCCTCCAAGAATCACCTTAAGGTATGTATAGGAAAAATTCAAATAATTTAATTGTAAAAATCTATTTTAGAGACGTACATATAATCAAATAATTTTCCTCGAAAATCTGCGACGCGTTATATTCTGAAATTTTAAAATTAATTGCATACATTAATACTTCTTCCAGGTTCCTCTTCGATAAGCTGTCTGGCAATATCTTTGCAATTAAATTTTCTTTCAGATTCCGGTATACCTTTGTCACATTCCCAATCTCTGTGGGTACTATGTGCATATGCAGCTGATGGAGTTGCATGAGTTATTCTTGTCGTTGTCACTAATCCTGTAATCAATCCAATTAAATCACAAACGTTAAGTTGTATATGCTATTACATAATATAAGTGTAATCATCCGCAAATAATAAATTCAAGTTTTATCATTAAGCAATTTAGTGTGCGTTTAAAAATAAACCATTTCCATTTAAATTATATTTATTTATTTGAGAAGCATTAGTGAAGACCCACTTAATTATTTACAATTTTTTAATTTCAATTCTCTGCGCATTATTAATAATATTGTGGTTAATATGGGTCGACCTCGACTCGACCGTCGACCGCATCAAATATTATAGGAGAATGACCATGATGTTATTTATGAATATTATGAATTACATTCTGGTTGTTCTAATATTTACTTTAAAAGTAGCTGTGAGTCAGTCATGGTCATTAATAGTCATTATTATACTCCCCTGAGCCGTTTTGTATTTTGACAAAGACACCACGTCAGTTTCAGTATCTTTCATAAAACGTTTACCCGGTTTACCATTAAAAAGCATTTTAATTTTGAAACTAGGTCTGACTATAATTATTAAGCTCTGTACTTAATGGTGCCCTGAAACGATTTAATTTTTCTCTAAAAATGATTTGTTGCTGACTGACTGACTTTTAATTTCAGGAATATTTAATGCTGGCCTGCGGAATTATTTAAAAATTTCCATAAAATTACTTAATTTTTTAAACTCCCATGAAAAAATTCTGATTTTATTTATGAATTATTTGCCAATTAGCATTCAAAAAATAATCAGTACAAATACCTACTCATTGTCTAAATAAAATTATACTGTGCCATAACATAATGATAACAACTGAGGGACAACACAAAGTTAAAATGTGAAATGAATGAATAAGATTATTTCATTGTTTGGTTGACAAACTTAGTTGTTATTATAACACCTTCATATCTACTTTGAATGGTCTGGAATTTTTCCTAGTAATGTATTGGTGTTAGTAGATAAGCTTTCTGATAATTATAAAACGTAAAAGTTAGATGCGCTAACCTATAAATAAGAATAAGACGAAGCTGCTTTTAAACCCGCAACTTTTCTGTATTTAATCAGAGTGACCTACTGAGATAATTATAAACCCAATTCCTAAAATTATCCCTATGTTATTCATTATTATCATCACCGAAAACATTTCAAATGTCAACAAGGCTAACTTGTCAGTTTCACTTTCATTCTGTTTTCTAAGAATAAATTGTTTAAATATTTGGATGAAGTTTAAGTTTAAGTATAATTATAAATACATTATATTATAACTACCTTGATAATTACAATAAAGTAAATAAAATCGATCGAAAAATTAGAATTTGTTGCTCCCTATGACATTATTGTTAACGAACTATCGTATTACAGTAATAATTTTATTTTTAGCACGTGGTAATTATATAACCTCGATATTTCCCATTGAAGATCTGTTTACAATTTTTACGTCTACTACTGGCGGATATTCATTCATTAGAGTAACTACGCATGGAGCAAGCATGAAACCTTGAAAATGAAACATACCAGTGGATTTTTTGGCATCGATGGCCCAATTAATGACATTTGTAACTTTTGCCTTCTCCTGCACATCCGGATCGCATGTATTAACAATGACAGTTGAATCAAAACCCACAGTTTTGCTTCTGGCTTTAATACCACTAAAAAGAGCAGAGGCTGTACCTGCGGAATCGGGAACTTGTCTATCAACTGTGTACGTCTGTAAAATGAAAATGTAAATGTAAACTTATGAAATAAAAGAACTTTTATGTAAAAGAAACTTATTTCCAACAATAGGGGTATTCAATTTCAGTAATTATAACCATACAATAAGCGTTTATTCTGATCACTTCAAATAATCAGGCAGGGCAGGACTCTTACACAGATGCAAGATTTTAATCTTTCGATTATAATCCGTCACAAAATAATCGTCTCTCGTCTCGAGTTTTATTTTGAAGATAATTAGAATACGAGGGCTATTTCTGATAAATATACAACATAGCTCTATTTTGGAAACCAATGAAGTTAAAATCACATTTTTAAGCCTTTTCAACTAAACCCTTCCTAAATCAATACACTTTTTTTGGTCTCTATTCTATGTTCTAGGATGTTCTATCCGTTCTATGTTCATCGAGAATCCCCTTCATAATCAAAATCGAACAGGCAAAAATCAATTTTTAAAAGGATTATAATCATTGGTGGAAATCATGCCATAAATGAATACCTCTAATAAGCAATTTTATATAGCCCATTTTTAGTGAACGATAGTGCAATTAAATAATTTGTTTTAAAAGCTAACTGCTTTTAATTCACTTACCTTGAGGAGACCAACATTCTGGAATTTTTCGAAAGCTAAATAACCTTCTTCTCCTGT
>JABASI010001119.1:0-27931 GCA_019776505.1 Tomocerus nigrus
TGTTGCTGCCTTCGTATCTGTATACGGGAATTTGTATTGTTGAAGTTTTACTTCACAAATGTGATTTGAAAAGTTCCTCCTCATCAAAATATATCAAGATGGATGCTTCCTTCTTAAATAGCTTGTAATATTATTATTATTCTTCTGAGTCTTATGATGAGTCCTCCCCGAGTGCCGAGTGATTCTGGAGATACTGTCTGATCTGACTAACTGACTACTCTACCCTACATGTCTGCTTTAATCTATGCATAACAATTTGTATTATCAATATCATCCTAAGCTGACGACCTGAACATTAAATGACGATATTGATGCATGATGATTTCTGTTTATACTATTAGGTATACGGTATATATAGTATACCTTACCTACTTAGTTTACATGCAAAACGCTACAGACTACAGACAGCCTATTTAGAATCTGGAACTCGGGAGTACTGGAGCGTAATACTAATACTATATATTTTTTGTCAATGCAAAAGGCAGACGTCAGAATGCCACCTATCTATAAATATGCAATGATAATTATGAAAGATTTTGATAACCGGATAGGCAAATGCTTATGGGACAATGGGACTTGGGAAATGAGAGCCTGTATTCCCAAATCATCTACGCAGTTGCATGATTTTCGAGATTAACAAAATAGTAGCTAGGGTCCAGGGTAGAGTAAAACTGTTATAGTAGAATGATGAATAGTGCTTTTCTTTAATTCGAAAAATAATTTTGCTTACAGCCTTTTAAACAGTCAATATGGCACCCGAATGCAAGGCGGCCGACGAAGAACGTATCAATCCAGATGGGAAATATAATATTATCTCCATAGCTCTTGATCTTACTGGGAAAAAACTAATTGACGAGATCTGCCATGTTGCCGCATATTATGATCCGGAGACGACATTTTCGCAGTACGTCATGCCGCATCGTGATATTAGTCGAAGTGCCACTAGAACTTACGGAATTAGAATCTTCTGCAACTATGGGTATGTGCATAAAATATTATGGTTGCGCTTGCGGCTTTCAAATGCATAAAATAATAAATCATTATGTTGTCATTATGGTGATTTTTGATTAGAAAATTCCGAGTTTTGAAGGACGTGAGAAATTCCAAAAATTCCAAGACTCTGAAAACCAAAAGTGAATATTCCACTCTAACGGACTGGTTGATTTGGTTAAAAGAGATTAAAGGTTCTTCCGATGGTTTGATTGTGGTTTACCACGATAACAACAGTCGCAATGTCACTCCCTTTCTTCTTGAATCTTTGGAACGGTTTAAGTTAACCGACGAATTCTTCGAGGTAGTGAAAGGATTTGTTAGCTGCTACGATGTTGCAGCGGCCCAACCGGATCTAAAAAATCGTGTTCTGACCCTTCGTGCTCTTAGTCAACGCTGTAAGTAAAAATTCACTTCAGCTTTACTCTCATCACATCTCAACAATACATGAAGTGTAGTGTAATGCAATGTGAATTATTTCGATGTTTACAACTTAGTTTTGGAGGAGGGAGATACTAAGGAGAAAGATAAAATCATCAGTGGACAACAGCTTGCCAGCGCTAAAGACCGAGCGGAATTAACATACAAAGTATTACGAAAAGTCCTTAACTGTGAGAGTGAAATTCCTTCAAGTGTTTTGCTGGAACATTGTACGACTAGGGCACAGGTAACTTATTTAAGATTCACTAACTATAATAAATAGCTTTGGAATTACATCTCATAGCCAAAAACTGAAACCAAGATCTTGTTCTATTTTTCAGGAAATGGCCAATCTTGATAAACAGCGGGAATTGGCTGTGAAGGTGAAATCGCTGCGACCGATTTTCGTGTCTAAAATTCGGAAGAACCCAAAAGACCGGAGCAGAGCTGTTCTTTTAAGACGTTATCTTATTGAAATTGAGCTGGATTACGAAACTTTACAGAAGGCCTACGAGACTGGAGGAAAAGAAGGTGTTGGAAAATTAGTTGAGTCTACTTCTGCTAAGCGCAAAAAACAGGTTTGTCCTACAATAATTATCTCGATTTTAACTTTTTAACTATTTCCCCATCCCCATTGATATGTTCTGTACACTGGAAACTGTCAACCAGTGCATTCTACAATGTGCTATTATGCCGATAGTCAATTTCTGTATTTGTTCCAACCCGTTCAATTTTCAACACTGATTCAATGATTCAATTGTTCTGCAGGATATGGAAGAGTTGATTGAAATAGTCTACAATCACTTCAAGAATGGCGGAAAGAAAGACGTGAACGACAATGAGATGAAAAATACACGCGTCGGAGAAGGAGAACCAACCGGTGCCGGAACGAATGATTTGGGATCCTCTAGCGAATCGGAAGACGATGAATTCGAAGAAGCCAAAGATGAGGATGTGGAAGAAAACAGCAAATGATGTGCCCGCTAGCGTTCACGTTCGTCCCTGACTCAACTTATATATGCTTCCAAATGTTAGATTCGACCCTTACAGAACTACTTACGTTACAAGTTCAGTGGTGTTTGTTAGTTGCTTAATAATATTATTACCTTTATTACCTTATTACCTCTCTATAGTTATTTCTATTTAAGCTACTAATCAATAATCAATTATATCCACCGGTATTAGTAATTTTGGTCAGCACAGCATTGCATTTTGCATTTGATGTTAACTGTTTACCGTAGCTTCTAATAATCTATGTTTGCTGGAGCTGATTGGGTATTATTGCTAATTTTGCTTTACATAAAGTTAATAGGAATACTAATGGATGAGAAACTCATACAGAACAAGAACGTTATTTAAATAGGTACTCGTATAATGATTATCAAATACTAAACTAAATTAAATACTAAACTTGGCAAGTATGTAACGTAAGGTTAAACACTTAGCAAATTATAATATATAGCTATGTAATATTCTAAAGTTGTTATATTGACTTGCGACTCTTTAATAAAGATGAACAAGAAATTAAGACAAAAAGCTGAGCATTCTAAATGTATACTTTTTACTTTATTGTCACACTCTCTGAATTGACTGAATTGTATAATAATAATATTATGTATTTATTTTATTGAGAAGACAGGGCTAGTTTAACAAGGTCAATTTTACGATCAGGGTTATCATCTAGAGACAATTCCAATTTGCGTATTTCCCATTGAGGAGTAGTGTTTATAGTTTTGATGGCACTTACATTAGCATTGTTATTATCACTACCAGTAGTAGGTTCATTATCATTAGAATCATCACTATCTTTGTCTTTGTCTCCACGCGTAAGTAACTGGGTTTCTCTTTCAGCAAATAAATGCAGTAGTCCTTTCTTCTGGCTTCCTCTAATTGGTACTACAAATCTTGCTTCTTTAATGGAGCTAAAATTGGTTTTCTGATCGCCCAAATCTGGATTACCGAATTGAATCGGTTCGCCCAGTAGTTCTACCAGTCTTTTATTTTCTAACACAATTCGAGTAGATTTTTGAAAGTATTCGGCCTGTTGAAACCGCTGGAGTATGACGTATTTCATTCCGATCGCTGATCCTACTAATACAATTCCACCAACAGCAGCAATTTTAACCAGTGTAATTGTTTTCACCGGCATGATTGGAGTTAGAGAGTGTGTAGTGTGTAGACTGTAGAATGCGGATTTAAACCTGAAATTCCAATCCAATTTACGATATAGAGCAATGTCATGTCATACAATCCATAAGGGTAATAAATGAACAATGGAGCTTTAAAGCGTTTATAAACAAAAGGTCTACAACATTGGATATACATACGTTAGATACTTTGATAAGTACCTAAATACTAAATTAATACTAACTAATGACTAACGTACCGTTACTTACGTATCCGCGGATGCACTGACGAATTGACGATGTAAATATCAAGGGTGAAGGAAGTTTAGTGTTCCTTCATGTTTATATTCAATTGAAGAAAAGTCTTGATCTCGTTCTTGACTCTTGGCCCGTGGCCGTCATTATCATAATGCCGTAATAAAATATGCCTGTCTCATTCGTCTCATGTATTTAATAATTTAATCAGGTTAATTGCATCGTGTTTTGCTGTCTGTAAAGAAATTATAAGAGAAACTATTATAATTTTATTTCTAATATTATACTGCAGTGTAGCTAGGTTTTGAATTAATTTTATAACAACCATTTTGTAACCGATTACTGAACTGGGTTGCAGTTAAATAATTTGCGCTCAAGTGTCAAGTGAGTGACAATTTTAATTCTTTAATTAATTAATTTAATTCTTTGGTTTGGTGGCGACGGTTTTGCTTACCAGTTACCTTACAGTGCCACCGCCCCGCGGCCGTGGTATTTTACTGTAACCTGCTGATGACTCACCTGGTATAACTTTATGCATGATCATGATCAATTATCAATTATCATGATTCATGGCCAAAAGGAAATATAATTTAATTAATTTTAAAATTATTAAATTCCAGATTCCAGAGAATGTGCTTGGGATTTTGCACCTCTACCCGCCAAAGAGGTTTACATACAATTTTGACGTCTTGTGACTTCCATTTCCACTTGCAGTTGCACACTTGCACAAGTCACACACAAGTTGCAACAAATTGCACAGGGCATAGACAGCAAACTTAACCTACCTAGCCTGTCTAAAACTAAATATTGCATAGCATACCTTTTGCCTTTTACTAACCTTTACTACAAATAATTATAATTATAATTATAATATTATGCTTACATACAACTAAGTAACTTACATACACTTATACTACGGTCATTACTCACTATTATACTACTTACTGTCACTTGTTATACACACTTACACAACCCAAAACTGATATTAATCAGTATCATTCATAAAGCTACTTTTAAAGCAGTAATCAAAAAAGTGAGTTCATTTCATTGACTTCCTACAGATTTTCTGTCGTAGTGTACTGTGTGTTTCGCATTTGTTTCTCGTACACATTTGGCTGTTAATTAAAATAAAAACTATAAAATATTATCGTTACGTCCGGGTCCGTGGTTTAGGTATTAGTATTAGTATCGAATCCAAAATTCATTTAAATTGACCATACCTACTTACTCAGCTAGGCTCAGTCTATATACATTATCCTCATTCTCAATATTATAGTCCTCTTTATTCTCTCTTCTCCTCTTTCCTCATTCAAAAATAATTAAATAATTAGTAATCACTTTAGCAGTACACAATGAACATTAATTTTGGTAGATAAACACAACAGCATTATTCATTCTTATAAGACATGTCGTATACAAAGTCATAAGTTCACTGAAAAGCTCTCCACTCATGACTCATCACAAACAACTCATAATTGTGTTTGTTGCATATTTGACATTGTATATTTTACAGTCAGTACTCAGTAGCTCATTTTCCTGTCAGTCACCTGTATAAAAATTGGCACTGTCTAATCCTTTTAGTTGTTAAGTGTCCTTTTGATTACTATAATCAGTATCATAAATAACTTACTTGTGTGTCTTGTTGGCAGGAAAGAGAGCAAATTCTAACAATTCTAAACTGTCCGAAAAGACTACAGCTGATTGGCCCGAAATTCGCTACACGAGCGAATTAGTACGACACGAAGGCACGGACTGCAAAATTGACAATCAACTATCTGCAAATACAGCGACAGAGATAGGTGAGTCAATTGATTCATGAGTATCTATATGAGTGAGATGTCTTATATTTAATGTTATAGGTGAAATTGAATTTGAATATATTAAACTGGCTATATAGGCTGTCATCCTGTAGCACTTCAAGTAGAGGTCATGATAAACATAAAGTCTGTATTTTATAATTGAATTTTGTCATTTGATTTAGTATTTAGTAAGATTTAAGATACCATTTATTTTGGTTGGACTAAATACCTATCGACACCTTTTAGATAGCAATTCTTCAAAATGCAAATCTCAGCAATTTCTCAACTCTCCTAAATGCAAATCTCGTTCTTGATTCTCCTAAATACAAATCTCCTCAATTCTCCTAAATTCAAATCTAACCATTTTCTCAATTCTCCTGAATGCAAATCTAACCATTTTCCCAATTCTCCTAAATGTGAATCTGTCCATTTTCACAATTCTTCTAAATGCAAATCTCCACAATTTCTCAATTCTCCTAAATGCAAATCTCCTCAATTTCTTAATTCTCCTAAATACAAATCTCCTCAATTTCTCAATTCTCCCAAATCCAAGTCTGGCCATTTTCTCAATTCTCCTAAATGCAAATCTGCTCATTTTCACAATTCTCCTAAATGCAAATCTCCACAATTTCTCAATTCTCCTAGATGCAAATCTCCACAATTTCTCAATTCTCCTAGATGCAAATCTCCACAATTTCTCAATTCTCCTAAATGCAAAATCTCAATTTCTTTTCTCTTAAATACAAATCTCCTCAATTTCTCAATTCTCCTAAATCCAAATCTGCCAATTTTCTCAATTTTCCTAAAATGCAAATCTGCTCATTTTCACAATTCTCCAAATCCCAATCTAGGTACCTGGAGTACCTACTCATTTTCTTCATTCTACGAATTCCAATCCAAATATACCCATTTTCACAATTCTCCTAAATGCGAATCTCCTCAATTCTCCTTTATTTATCCTAAACGCAAATTGCCTCATTTTCACAATTCTCCAAATCCAAATCTACTCATTTTCGTCATTCTACGAATTCCAATCCAAATATGCTCATTTTCACAATTCTCCTAAATGCTCCATCACCCATATTTGACTACAAATTGTTTTAACTTTTTGAAAATAGTTTTATTACGGCTTCTCCAAACTAAAACTACGTATTATCGACTTGTACCTTTATCAACCAAAATTGATTTTCATTTTTTTCCTATTTTACAATTTTTCTTAAAAGTAATCGAATGCAAGAAAAGATCCACCGCTTCTTATACAATCAGCTACCTACATGTACTTCACAACTATTCGAAAGTTAATATTGTACTTAAATATAGATGTTTTCAACTGCCTTCTATTAGGACTCTAAAATCCTGTGCCTGTGCCGTGCCTATGCCACAAATCTACACACAAGGATGGAGTTTTCCATTTTTTGAGGAACAAAATTGGATAAGAGAATTGTGAAATTGAGCAGATTTGGATGTAGAAGAATTTAGAAAATGAGTACATTTGGATATATTATATCCAACCAACCGTATTGTGTATGTCATTGTGTTGGTCATAATAATGCTGTCCTTTTCTATCTACGACTACGAGTCTACGACTACGATATATCGATATACAACCATGTTCATGTTCTGTATATTATTATGTTATGTATCAAAATTACATGTGTGTAATTTTGATACATAACATATACAGAACATGAACATGGCTGTAACGGTTTGCCAGAACTAGAACTAAGTTTACTGTATGTGGCTTTGTTTTTCAATTTGTAGATTGGGTTCAACTGGTGGTGGTGTTGAACGTGAATGTGGACCAAGATTGAAGAATTTGTAAAACAATGTCTGACAGCGATAGAAATCGAGGGAATTCAGACCTCGACTTTGCCAAAAAGAGTGGTGACGAAGATGAAGATATTTTCAAATCCGCTCTCGAAGTAAGTCCCTTTAAGTAGACAAGACAGTTGGAGCTAGATAGATAGCTTATTATTATATTATTGCAAATACTTAAATAACTTTAAATACTTCATTTATGTTCCATGTATATATAACATCTACATGTTCTCCTGCCTGAAGCACAAGTGAATAGTATGAATAAATGGGCTAACACTATCTTTTTTACTTTTATTTGCTAACTTTCCTACTTCCTATGTATTACTTGCAATGTAATGCAATGCAACTTGTGCAGCGATACGCCCCATTTCTGTGACTGCGTGATTGATCATTGTATATGCATAGAATAGGTCAACTATCAAATTGTATTATATATATGAAATTGTAAATTACATCTGGCCTGGCCGCACTCGGAGGTAACATTAATATGATTATTTTGATTCATCCAAATAGATTTGATATAGATTTGACCAAAATATGAGCTATAATAGTATCAGCATTTAGGATTTTAGGAAGTATGAAGTAATAGTCAATAGTGTGTGGTACTTATGGGATCGTAGAGAAACGCGACAAGGAAACTCAGATCAATTTTGTACTCTCAACAATTAAATGTAATTTTTGAAACACAGCAGTAGGCGTTATCGACTGTTGATTAAAGCTCATAATGTAAATTGTAAACCTTATTATGCAATATATTATTTACCGCAAAAATTGTAGTTATAAACCCATAATTATGTAACTTAACAAAATGTTGAGCAAATTACATCTCTGCACTGGCTGAAAATGATGTTAGGTAATTAAAATATTGTAGGAATAGCATTGGAATGTCGAGTTTAGATTTGATGTTGTTTATCATTTGATTGAAGTCGTGTCAAGAGACTACTTTGAGATGCTGTATAAATAAAAATATTTATCAGTCATTTTTTGTGGTTTTTCCCGTACTAAATATAACACGTCTACGACCGCGTGTGCGAGTGAGTGCGACTGCGAGGCATAAGTCTCAGTTTTTGCAATTCCAATTTTTTGCTATGCCATTGTAATGCAAAAAGTCAAAATAAAAATTCCATGTCTTATTTGTCTATTTATTTTCTCTTTCAGTCACCAATGACTGACACAGATCGTACCCTGCATGGAGAGGATGAGATTGACCTTAATGACGATGATGACTTGGAAGTGGACTCAAGTTTGAGACAAACATCCGAGTTAAAACTTAATGATAGTAATGGCGACGCAGATATATTTGGGGGAAAACAAAGCAACCATCAAGACAATGCTATCGTGTCAAATCCATCCAGAGATACTACTTTGGGTGGGGAGAGCAAACAGGACCAATCTAAGCCTTATCTATTTCATGAGGGACAAAGTTCCCGTCAGACCACTCTGACTAGTAATTCAGTAAGTATTTTAACAATCAAGGCTAACAATTATTATTGTTTACATAGATATATCGATTATTTAAATACAAATACCTACTAGCCATATTCTTATAATTATCACTTGTTTAAGGTTTTAGTTCTAAGACACGAGCATATCTATTAGTCTGTGTGCACAGCATTTGTCGTTGTTTGATTTTCTTTGGTCTGCAGACCTTTGACCTTGCCCTTACTTAAGTTAGAGTAGGAGGCTGTGGGCTGTGACTACTATTTAAAGAATGTTTGAGTGTAAGAATTGTAAGAATTATTGCTACTGGTGCATAGTGCATCGATATTTTCCATTTATAATCCTAAAGAGTACTATCGACACTATAATATAATGTTTGGTAATGTACATAACATCCATGCTAAAGTCCATTATTATTTGCATGGGACTAATGGAAATGGAACCTTAAACGAAAAAGTGAGATAGTTCTGTCAAATGTATTCATTAGAGAATTAAAAAGGATCAATCATAAATTCATTTTATTTGTGAACTGTGAACATGAAGGTCGACGCTGGAACTTCTGGGACGCCAGAGCTAAAATCGGAGCAAAAGAATAGTCGGGCCGACGGAGTAAGTCAAAAATATTTTACTTTATTTACGTACAATTGTTAATTTGCAAGTTTTTTAAATTTTGGTATTCAATTAGCTGTAAAAACACCATGAATGTTACTAAAACCTTAATATACTATTACCTTCATTTGTGTTTTTACTCGTTACTTTATACTTAACAACCCTTGTTTGTTGTTTTTCAGGAAAGCATAGACGATGAACGTCAATTTATAGAAATTAGTGTTACAGAACCGCAAAAACAAGGAGAAGGAATGTCAACTTTCCTTGTCTACAGAGTCACTACTCGTACCAATATTGCACTATTCCGTAGGAAAGAATTTGCAGTTTGGAGAAGGTTTTCGGACTTTTTAGGTCTTCATTCCAAACTTGCAGAGAAATATTTAAGAAAGGTATTAAAACTTTTGCTATTTATATATTTTTGACGTAAATGATGCATAAGCTATGAAATAGGACGTAATAATATTACCGTGTAATTTTCAGGGAAGAATAGTGCCTCCAGCTCCTGAAAAGAATGTGCTAGGTACAACCAAAATCAAAATATCAGGTCAAGGAGAATCTTCTGGAGGAAATAGTATCGAATTTGTAGAGAAACGGAGAGCAGGATTGGAACGTTTCATGAACCGAACAGCATGCCATCCAACTTTACGTGTAGATCCCGACTTTCGAGATTTCCTCGAGATTGATTCCGACTTACCGAAAGCTACAAATACCTCCGCATTTAGTGGTGCTGGAGTCGTCCGTCTTTTCAACAAATTTGGCGAGACTGTTAACAAGATCTCTTACAAAATGGACGAATCAGACCCAGTCAGTATGCCATTGTGTTCCGTATAAATTATCTATACTCCAGAGTAATTCACTAATGCGAACCATTTCATTCTTTTCAGTGGTTTGAGGAAAAAATTCAGAATATAGAGGCCCTGGAAAATCAATTAAGGAAAGTTCATACTAGCATTGAGCTCCTAGTATCCAATCGAAAAGAGTTAGCTAATTCCACTGGTAGTTTTGCCAAAAGTGCAGCAATTCTAAGCAATGCAGAAGAGCATACAGCATTAGCTAGAGCTTTGGCTCAGTTAGCCGAGGTGGAGGAAAAGGTAATGGCTCTATATTTACGGGAAAATTGTTTACATTAAGACTCATCTAATATTTTAATTCACCTGAGGAGACTAATTTAACTTTTTTCATGTTTATTGTCAGGTAGAGCAAATGCACCAGGAGCAGGCGAATTCGGATTTCTTTTTGTTTTCAGAACTGCTCAAGGACTATATAGCTTTAATCGGCTCAGTCAAGGTAATTTTGAGACTACACCAAACACGTTCTTGCATGTATATGTAACGTCTCTTAAAATCGCTCTTGGAACTATTTTATTTAATACTGAAAAACGTCGTTTGTGCAAGTTTAAGTAGTCGTTTCGTACTTGTAGGATGTTTTTCACGAGCGTGTAAAGGCCTATCAAACGTGGCAACATGCCCAACAAACACTAAATAAAAAGAGAGAGCTAAAAGCCAAGATGGAACTCCAGGTGAAAAATGACAAAATTGCTCAAGCTAGAGAAGAAGTTGTAGAGGTTTGTACAAATATTAAATTTTTAGTAGGTACTTACCTACTTGTACTTATTAAATAGTGTGCAATATTCCTTTCCTTTACTCATAATTGTGTACTCCGGGCAGTCCCTTTTCATTACTGCGTATCTCATCCCTCGTGCACTCTGAAACTTTTCCAATTGAAAGTCAATGTTGGAGGTATTGATTGATTGACATGAGTGATATAGGTATATATATTTATTTTTTACGTTTTCTGCTGGGTCACAATCAGCAAGGAGTATATGGATGGCTTAACCACCCAATCACCCAATTTTCAAAATCTGTGCTTGGTTGGAACTCAGCTGTACTTTTCTGAGTTTTAATCAAATTAAAAGCATTCCCTCATTATATTTTCCGTTTCGCTAAATCCTAATGGTTAATTTATGTCTGACATATATTCTTATTTGCGGACTGTCAATACAAAAAAGTTTTCAATATTGATATTCTGTAAACGAAAAGGACAAATGCCTATTCTATGCACGTATGTTTTATTACTGTAGTTTGTTATTTTGGTAATAGTATGATTTAACTTTGTTTCAGTGGGAAGCGAAAGTAGAACGTAGTCAAGAAGAGTTTGACTCGATTTCCAGTGTGATCAAAAAAGAATTGGAGCAGTTTGAAATAACTCGAGTCAAGGAATTTAAGAAAATCATCGTAAAATATTTAGAGTCCCTACTCTCTCATCAGCAAGAGGTACGTACATATTTATTATGTTTCATTTATGCTCTCCCAGAGACTTTCCTTTCCGTCTTTCATCTTTTC
Organism: Tomocerus nigrus; assembly: GCA_019776505.1. Classification (NCBI taxonomy): domain Eukaryota; kingdom Metazoa; phylum Arthropoda; class Collembola; order Entomobryomorpha; family Tomoceridae; genus Tomocerus; species Tomocerus nigrus. The sequence goes on from JABASI010001119.1 coordinate 11,800, forward strand.
TGTGTCGACTGGAGAAATCTTAATGTTTTTTAGGCTAGATATCGATGCATGTGTTGAAAACCCTAAGCCAGAAGCTGATTTACTACTAATATACTACTAAACTACAAATAATTGAAACAAATGATTGTGTCATACTTTCTAAAGTTGCGACAGCGAAAGTCACAAAAAATTATTAAGGGGGATTATCTGCAAAATTAAATTGTTATTATAATGTTTATTCCTTAACAATTTTGTTTTCTGTTCTTGATTTCAAGGTAATTCTTTGTCTAGGACAGGCCTTGGCCTAGAGCAGTGACTAAACCATCATTAATTAATGTAATTTATGTTAAACAATTTCTCGCTATTGCTAATATCAATTCAAAATACTCTATGCTAGGATGTATGAAAAGTGAAAGAATTAACAAATAGAGATTATAATATTTAATATACTTTTTGGGGTCTTTAAGAAACCTAGTCATTAGACTTTACCAATTTCATTAGTTCACACCTGTTCTATTAACAACTCCAACGTATGTTTTTCCTATTCATGTCATCTTCTCTTCTGTGATCATAATATTATTACTAACTACATTAAGTAGTAGATGATATATTTAATTGATTATTGACTATTTTGCAGCTGGTGAAATACTGGGAAGCCTTTTTGCCTGAAGCGAAAGCAATCGCGTGATCTGATTTGGCTACAAAGTCTGGAAATTTGGATGATTTTTGGTTTTCTACACATTCGTGAATATAGCTATCAATAACTATTATACTTTTGCTACTACATTCTAGGTAGGTACTGTTAAAGAAGGAATTCAGAAATTGAAAATGTATGTAGCTGTATGCTGAAGCTGTATAATTAGATTACATTCGGACAAGCATCGCATGCCATGAGGTCTGTACTTTGGTGTAAATATTATAGTTAAAATTTTAATTTATAATCTAAGTTGTAGCAAGCATTTATATAGTGCCTCACAACAGTTCTGTTATTCAAGTCATATGGCCGTTTCTAGGATTTTCAATTTTAGCTTACCAAAGTTTTTTGTTATTTCCTCCTTTGTCATAAAGTAAGGAAAGTAGATTTAAATGATTTAATAGTGTAAAGACAAATGCGAATGTTCTGATAATGCACTCGTTTTAGTCTTTCCAGTCAGATGATTTTATCCCATAATAGAATCATTCTACCAGAAAGTTGAACTTGGTCAAAATGAATCACCCAGTGTGCCCATCACAGGAGTATAATAATACCTTTTGTCTCTCTGCCTTCATGAAGTAAAGAATTTTTTACCCTTTACTCCAAAACACTTTTCACGTTTCTAGTTCAAAATTACATTAAGCACTACTTTACTTGTTTAAATTGATTTCGTTAGTTTAACTCGGGGCTTTTCGATTCTTCAAAGATTTTTTTTTGTATTTTCATTGAAGTGAATTGTTCAATATTATCCAAATCCAGCTAGATTTCAATTTCCTGCTTCAGTTATATTCTAAAAAGGCCTTTTCCTACTTAAATATCATTGAAGTGAATTTGGTACCTACTAATGGGATTATGCATGCGTGTGTGTATAAGATATTCATATATAAAATTAATTGGTGCACTTGATGAATTAAGTGCTAAAAAGTTTTAGGCTACCTATCCTTATTAAACCCATACAAGTTATTTTGATCATACCATCGATCCTATATACTGAACTCCGATTTAGGAGGAAGATGGAGGATCACCATCCCACTGCATTATTATTATTACCACATCTGTAGATTAGATCTTTAGACCATATTATCCTACGACTCTCCTCATATCCTCTTTGACTTTGAGGCATATACCAATTTTGTCAGTCTTCTGTTGAAGGTCAATAATACCACCACTAATTAACTTGTTTTCTAATGTCTATGTAGCATAGCATGTGCAAAGCCTAATATCATATCGTTGTTTTGTTATTTATTTATATTCAAGCACTACATGTATGTAAAATGNGCATATACCAATTTTGTCAGTCTTCTGTTGAAGGTCAATAATACCACCACTAATTAACTTGTTTTCTAATGTCTATGTAGCATAGCATGTGCAAAGCCTAATATCATATCGTTGTTTTGTTATTTATTTATATTCAAGCACTACATGTATGTAAAATGTAAAGTACCTCTGCATTTTTACGTTCTTGATGATAATGAACAAGGCGTTATAGATTATGAGTTGCGGGTGACCCCATGTCATATGTGTAACTGTGTAACAAACATTTATATGGAAAGACAGTGGCTCCGCTGTGATTATTCCTCTGCATAAGTGACTAATTATCGATGATAGTGCTTCTGAAGTCAGTCAAGTAGGTGAACTGTGTTAACTACCTATTGGCAACAGTAAATTAGATATCCTCTAGTAGTAGGTAGGTACACCTGCCCAAATATCATGTTAAATATCCTTCATAGTTTATAGGTTCTAAATCATTAGTAAGTAGTTGATGAGTTCAGGTGCTCGTTAAGTGAATGACTTTAGTGTGGCTGGGCTATAGGCACATAGGTAGCTAAAGAAGTAAATGTCAGGTAATTGGAGACATCTTGGTTTGCTAGAATAATCATCAGGCCTCGTATAATCGCATATCGCATCATACATTAGTCATTTGTCAGCTTTCATGACATTGTACAATATTTGTCTGATTTATTCGCATTACGTTTTATAGGTTTGCATCATTGCATTCATTGCTGTACGTACTTACACTACAAAAAGCAGTAACTGGGAGTAGTTACGTATATGAGGAAGTTCACAGGCAGACTATACCCATGTCCATAAGATAAAAGATGTTATATGCACTTAATTACTTGTTATGAAGAAAACTTCTATTTAATCTGTGTAATTAAGTTTTCTCTTGTCAACACAAATCATATTTAACTTGCAATGTAATGATAGCCGTTATATGCATCATACACTTGCTGCATTTATATTCAGGGAAGATGAATGTTGTCGGCCTGCATTCGCTGTTATTTTCTTTCACTCTCCGTAGTATGTATAGTCCGTCTAATAAGTAGTCCGTTGTATGTAACTCATCGTATCAATTCTAAAACGGTCTCTGATTGAAAGTTATTTATTGTGAGAAATATGTTCCCATATGTTATTTACCTCCTGATAAACGCATTTTAGAATGCATTATAGATGATAGACAAATTCTAGAAGCAACCACACACTGCCATTATTGACAAATTGATTGCTGTTCGGTAGCTTTATCGGAAATTAATAGTATACAGTTTACATATGCTCTCATGTCTACGACAATCCGTTTTAACCGTTATGGTCTGGAGCGACCGTCAATCCAATATCAAATTACAATCAATCAATGCTTCAGATACTTCGACTATAAAGAAAGTACGGACTGGTTTAAATTTGAAAAGCAAGTTTTCAACTAGGTATTTATCATGCATTGACACTATTTCCATTTAGTAGCCCACTATACTTACTCTATTTTAATTTTTAAATGGAATTGTTAAGTAATTTAATAATTTGCTACTAGAAAGTGATCGGAAGGGTGAAAGCCTTTACTAGACGGAGGAAAGACCGTAAATGTTGATTATATAGAATGACTTTATTTTCTTCTTTCGTGAGCAGGGAACGTATACAGTTCTTTCAAAACGAGGTGAAATGCGACTATTTCTGGGATTCTAGTTTGTCAGTGGCGAAGGAGATCCACTAGTTCTCATATGAGACGAAGTTTGGATTTGCAATAAGTTTTTAGAATAACGGTTCTATTCTAGTGAGGCTAACTTTCTCTGAGTGTGGTCTGAAAAATATACACCTTATTTATTGTAGGGTACCTACAGAACAGAGTACAGAATACAAGCGCCATGAAAGTCAAGAGCATAATTAATATTAATTACCTATCTACCTATGCATACATAAGTATACATCTATATACATGTGCATACTACATATTATGTATCTACTACCTATCTATTTGCTATACTAAGTAAATAAACTTTACTATTATGTAATATATACCTAACTATTTAAAGTAATAATAATAATATATAGAATATTATTCATAGATAATATTATTATATAATATATATTGTAATAATGTACCTAATACGTTATCATTTCCTAAACATTATAATGCTGACAAAGCTTAGTATAGTAATTAGTAATTATTACTTGATTATTAATTAGCACCAAAAATAAATAATTTGACACTACAAATAAATACGTTGACATTTATTTCTAATGTCAGTGACATGTCACTACTTCGTGTACGGAGGGTAGTGTGGCATTGTAAGAGCAGTAGTAATACAATTGATCTGCACCTCAGTAAATATTTTTCTCGTGTATTTGCACTAGGACTACATATTATTATACTAGGTAGTAGCATAGTGTATCTGTTTTGGATATACGAGTTATAAGATTGTAATAGTGAGTCACATCTGAGAGCGACATGTAATCTTTCTGTCTGATCTTGTTTATAATATGTATCTGACTTTCCGAAAGGATTGTGAATATTGATTAAACTATGCTGCAAGTGTGGGTGGGTTTTTTGTGTCGCAGCATAGCATCGGACATTCCATTAGCCATACAGAGGCAGAGAAGTGCTTTATGAGTAGAGTAGAATTAATAATTTTTGAGAATTTGCTAGTGAATATGTATTCACTGTCACTTAGCGTTCATGTAGGCATTGGCTTAATGCTTATTTGTTACTATTTAATAGCAGCGTCGGTAGGATATATCGATTTCTTATCAATTCCTCGACACACCAATTTATCGACTCTTAACTCCCAAGTTCGTCGATGTCTCAATTCTTCGACAGCCTCATCCCTTGTAGCAAAATATAAAAATTCTTTCTCTCTGGTTGAATTATTATTATTCCATAACACACGAAATGACACACGAAATGATTCACGAAGTTGATAAAGTAATTTGAATAAATCTCAGTTGGGAATTCAGCTTAAAGCGTACATATCTCAGTAACATTTGTAAAATCTCATCCTATGATGTTTTATATTGAGGCTGTCACGAATCGAATAGAGGACGATAAGAGTTGTCGACAAAATCATTCGTCCATTTCCCCTAATGCGTCAAAACGGTGTCAGATTGCATTTAGGTATTACCTAACGTGGTGTGCACTGTGCACCCGTACCACTTATTTTTTATTATATCATGTTTCTGAATGTAATTTGTATTTATTGTCAAATTATTTCTTTAGTTGTCCAATTACTTAGATGCTACCCAAAACGCTAATAATGATACAAACCGTCTATGATAGATAATAAAAAACGTTGTATAACGTATCTCTAGTAATGAAATTGAAGTACCTACAGATAGGTACTGAAGTAATTTACCAATACAAATGTAGGTATTATGTAATGTAATGCTATGCTTCTGTAAATACGCAGAAGAAAGATATTCGATCAGTAGATGAATTCCACAAAATACTACACTAATAATGTCGTCTCTCTATGTACTGCTACTACTATAAATTGTACATAATATAACGGTAATAATAATAAGTATGAATGTAATATTATGTACATGTTCAGTAAGAAAGTATAATGAATCAAGGAAAAAGTAAAATTGTATGTTATCGCAATGATATGTATGTACCTTATAATCTGAAATCGAAATATTCGATGTTATGTTATGTATCAATTATATTATATGCTATAAAATAATTAGACTCGACTGTTGCAACTTGTAATTTGATACATTGAAGTGTACTCATGTTTTCATTGGTGTATATATCAAGTGATATTAGCACTATTTTTTATAATGATGTGATGTATTAGTAAGTATACGACAGTTTTTCCGCATATAATTAAGCATATAACGACAGGTAGGAAGGAAAGTACATACATACTAGTAAATAGTTAGGAATATAATGAGTGTTTTCGACTTACATAAAGTTAAGTCATGGGGAAACATGGTTCTTTTGTATTTAGCCGAGATATTATGCTCTAGAAATCATGAAGGACTATCTGGGAAAATTGTTTTCTCCAAGGATAAAAGGCTACAATGAAAGGAAGAAAGGGTGAAGTTGAATGTTTTTAAATTTTCATCAGTTTTGCAATTGCAAACGTCATTTTCCCTTCAAGGCATGTATAACCTCCTTTTCCTGTACATATAGTATATTCGTTGCATATACTTACGATAGGAATGACGCTATTTTATGCATATAAGGTTTGCTGGACTTGGGATCCGAGTCGGAGGACGTTATTACGGGCGTAATGTTCTTTAGTTTAAACTTAGGCTACATAGTAGTATAGTTGATGAAAAGGAGCGAAGGTGTAGTGTGTACCTGTTTTCATGAAGATAATGACCAGTAAAATAGAATAAGGATGTGTAACATAAGTAAAAACACTTAGAACGTAGCCGATTGCCTTCCATGCTATTCATTTGATAATAATAGGGCTGAATTGCACTTCTCCCTTCTCATTCACATTCATGCTTTGCATTATGCATAATATACTACTACGTACATGTGTACTACATCCACTATATATAGTACAAGGGATCAATATCAACTTTAGTCTCCTCTACTCCTTCTTATAAACTTCTGAAACTGCACACTATCTCTAGTGCTTAGCTAGAGCACGAGAAATAGATAAAGAAACATTGCAGTTGTTACGTGTGCCTATTATTTACAAGGAATTCGAATAAAATTGACAATACTTGTCCGCATGTTGGAAGAGCTTCTACTAGAAAAGAATCGAATCTACATTCTCTGACAATTTCAAAGTTTGGAAGTGACACAGAGCCAGTTCCAGAACTGAGCACAACTCCGTCTTACTTACTACTTAGCTAGTGACTACTAGTGACATATCCCAAAAAAGTAGGGAAAAAGAAAGAAAATTTTCTCTTCTATCCTGCACTGCACAAAGTAGAGCATAAAATATAGAGAGAAATCTACGTTCATGGAATACCTTCATAACTATCCGTACACATTTACATATGGACAAATTCTCTTTCCAGGATTCACCCAGACAGCTACGTAGACTCCATAACAAGACACTACGTTTACAATGAAAGTAGTTTAGAGGAGAGGATAATATTATAAAAAGGGAGTCAACAGCACAAGCACAGGAAGGTACAATAATGCTAAGTATCAGTTAGGCACTTTCCCTATGTGTGTCCTTATCAAGTTAATAAAATTACATTTGGATTACAAGTTCTCACAGTTGCACTGCAGAAGAATCGTTGCAAATAGTCCTTTGTGATTGGCTGCTATTTCAGATACAAATCGCCCTATTTCCCACTCTCTATGATTCTCGTGAAAGTGACCAATAACTTGAATTCGGATTCTACTCCCTTACTTTGCACAACTTGGACTTTCGTTGTCCCATTTTCTACAGTCCTGGACTCACTTTCCTCTCTTACCTGCCTTCACGCGTACTTTCTTGTCTACTCTCTCTCTCTCCCTCCCTCTCTTTTACAGCTACAATTCTACTATAGGAAATAAGAATACACCCACCATGCCTGTACTACAACAGTTTGATCCTTAAATCCACTCCGTTCGTCTACTCCCGTTTTCTGTTCTAGGTGCATTGAATTACATCCCATTAGTTTCCCTTCAACTCCTTCTTTTCTTCACTTTGGATACTACAAAAATGTGATCCGGACTAGAAACCTACAATCATTACAAAGCGATCACTAGCAATCCATGTCTTTTATTTTTGCCGTGTCCATTCATTCAATTTCTGATAAACAAAATGTCACAAACTCTGCCATTAATGATAAGTCAAAAATAGACCAACTCTATGAGACATGATTCTCTCGAAGCCGTTCGTCGAGGTGACTTTATATCTAATGGAATTTACATGCGCATTAATTAATTTCATATCTGTAAATAGTAAAAATAGTCGTAATTTACCGTCAGAATTTTAGCATGTATCAATTTCGTATTTCAATGTCCTATGTCAAAAAGTAATCACAATAAAAATGCGAAAAAAAGCTTCTCGGATTCCATTATTAATGAATGATGTATCCCAATATAAGACACCGTAATTCCATCAGACAAAGAAGACCTAGATGCTAATGCATTGAAGTGTATGTAATTTAATGTTAAATTAAAGTATCCAGGTGTACTGATTCATGTTAAACTCAGTCCGTCTCCAACTGAATAGCAGATATTGTTAGGTAGAATAACGGTAGAATGAAGAGCTGACTTTGCTTGAAAGAACGACCCCTTCCATTTTTCAAATATTGTCTTCTATTGACACAATTGTTATTACTACAATGCTAGAATACAATGTAGAAACCATTTATTAAGGGGGAAAGTAAAAAGGGAATATTTTTGCATATTTTTGGCTTTGATATATTATTAACACACACGTAAATAATGCATTTGTATGATTGAATGAATAAAATATTGTATAGGAAATAGCAATGCAATTTTGATGCTAAATGGGTTCACTAGTTCTGTTTGCTTTCCATCTAGAAGAGGATCGTCTTGTCTGTCACACATTTTCCTTTCCATGCTTATGCATTCTTTTTAGGGATTTTAATTTATACGGAAATGGAAAGGTGTCTTGTAACTATTGTGACGTGTCGTGAGTGACAGGATAGCTAATAGCCATTTATTTGTGTCGGCTTAAGTACTTACTTTCGCAGAGACCTTATACAATACAGCTGGGTATACTACAACCAAACGAAGGGAAGAGAGTAATCTAAATCGATGTATGCTAATAATGTAGAGCCATAGTAAATACAAGTACACAGAAAATATTTTATCGTTCCAGTTAAGAATAGTGTAAGTAGTTAGGTAGTTTATTTCAGCCGATTCTGCGACAGGTAGGGGAAATGCAATCAGTCCCAAACTGAATGAGTGAAGTGAGTGTGTGCATTGATTGTGCCATTGTATTCGCCTTTTGTGAGGCTATAGTAGCGTGTCTGTTTTGCACTGTGGGGAACGTCTCTTCCAGTTAATAGAACTTTAATACATTTCGATACACTGGACGAATAGTAAGTTCATGAGATGTTATTGCATAGCAATCCTCGTCAGTCTTCGTTATACATTGGCTCACTAAACTGAAGTGAAGTGACTATCTCTGTATAATGCCTTAATGCTTTTATTGCTTCCTTTCCAGTTACCTTTCCATGAACTAACCATTTACATGAAAACACAAACCCTCCTGACAGTCCTTTCAACTTATAAAGTAAAAGCTGACTTGAATTAAAATAATAGATATAATGTACACAGGACAATGTCTATACCATAGGAAGCTACTATCCGTATTCCTATGGCCAACGAACAATAACTATTATGGTGAAAATTTGCACAGAATATTTCAGAGTAAATGACGGACGCTTTATTCATCGTGTTCCAACAATTAGATTAATTTTGCACCTTTACTAGGTAATACACTGTTATCTTCCTGCTCCTACATTTCCTAATATACGAATGACATGGCACCAAAAGTCAACCTTTTACACATAGATGCTCAACTGACTCTGTAGAATCGGCCAACCACCTATTTAGTCTATATATTCTCTATATTGATCTTTAATTACAAATTAACAAAATAGAATTACTTACTTTAGCTACCGTATCTCTATATACTGTCATCGCCATGAAAATGTAACTTTAACCTAAGCTATCAAGCATTTAATGCAATGCAATAAGGGCAGACTGATGTGATGATGTAAGGACTCCACTCTTTACTTTGGCAAATTGGCAAATATTTTCTGTCAAAGTACCAATTACTTTTTACACATTTATTTCTAACTCAGAACTGGACAGCAATTGGACAATATAGTATCTAGGTCATCATTTCAATTACCAAAAATATGTACTGATTTGTTTTCATATTACGCTGTCGAAGTGAATAATATGTGGTTGCAATTTGCAATTTTCTTGTTTGTTTAAAGGAAAACCTTCCACTTCAGAAGATATCGTCGGTTGCCTAAAGTTTTGTGCACAGTTTTGGTCTTAGACCATATTCGTAAGGAACTTTTAGTTAACTGATGACAAATCTTTGTAACCGGAGCATAGCCTACTTTATTACTGTGATATTGCTGTTTGATTTAGTGAAAAGCAATATTGTCTTGTTTGCCGGTATGTTAGTTATTGGCTATTACGGAAACTGTAGACCGTGAAATGCCGGAAGATCGACTTCAAAGGAAGCAATCCCTTTGTTCCTAAACCTTCAATCTTTTCTTTGCTAAAATCCAATGAAAGTTTACAAGATTCTGCTGATACATAGAATTGACGAGTTGAGTGGAATTAGTGTGGAGGGAATATCTAGAGTAAAACATCATGTTCAGTGATACAACAATACAATGTAGTATGTATGTACCATTATGATCTCTGCTATAAGTATGGCATTGTGTGGGTACATCATATTATTTATAATATCAAAAAAGGTAGTCATTTTCTCAGTATACATATCGACAATGTCCGTAATTTGTTTTATGCTTTACTAGTGTAATGTATCTTGTGTATCCGTAGAGAAGTAAAATAAGTACATGTGAAAGTAGATAGTTTATATGTAGAATCAGGGATGATAAAATTATGTAACGACATTATTTCTAATGGTATATGCCATAAAAACTGAAGAAAGGAGTAAAGGACCCTATCGCATTCTATGCAACAGCATTAATGCACTTAAAGTCAACGAAACAAGACAAGTTACACGAGGGCAGATGGAATCTTAGGGTTCAAAGAAATCGAGCAGAGATTTTATACAGAACCTAAGAAAAACTATCTTTAGTAGACTATCATTCTTTGCACTGACTATTCTTTTTTCTTACATTTATTCATAGATAAAAATGATAAAATGTTGTATGTACGGACAACACATCTCTTTCTAACAATAGATTTCGTTCGCAACAACCAATAATAGTTCTTGTATCGAACCTCTTACTATTCCTTAGAATTTTTTCTTATAGAAAAAAATGAAAGGAATAGGTACATTGTGCGGAGGATAGTTAAAAGTAGTTTCGAAAAGTTAAAATGCATACAAAACTGCAAACGTATGCATGAGTGGGAGAAAGTCTGAAGTGAATTGAGCTGAGCTGGGTAACTAAGAAAAATAGAAAGTAACTTCCTCTTTCTCTGGAGAGTATTTTTATGAGATGTCATTACGAAAGTTGATAACAATGTGAAAGGATAGGGTTGGGCTGTTATGAGAGACTTTCTCCACCTAGTTCCACGCTCACTCCCTACTCCGTTCTATTTTAAACTGGAAATAACGTCGGCAGGGCTGGATCTCATGTGCTCTAGCCCCAGCCATCATATTCAATGTAAATTGACGATGATGATGAAAATGGGATAGGAAGTTTCAAGTTGTGTTGTGTCGCATCATCTACTTCTTCTCTAATACTTCCCATTACATTAGACACACATAGCACCTAGGTACGTAGGTAGAGTTCTAAATAGATAGCAACTAGGCCGGACTATTATAGCATACACGCTACTGTAGTTAAATGCATCTTTACTATCCACTTACTTACTTCTACTCTACATTAACTCTCCGGTAATGTTCATATACCTCTCGTCCCTCTCTTTTTATAGGATCTATCACTTTCCAGACATTTTCCAAGCCTTTTACTATGCCTATGTCTTATACATTTGTATTCTGCCAACTACTACATACCTGTGTTGCTACTATTCAGAATTAGTCTAAAACTTTAACAGTACCTATGCAGATCTGGTAATATCCTAGTGTCTATGCGGAATAACAAAGAGATTACCCCGCAGCAGCCCAACCAAACTAAACACTTTATATTACAGCTACATTGTAGCCAGCACTATTTAAATGGAGGAGAGAACAATTTTACATAGAAATAATGGAGAGGCCGACCTCTTATAATCTATAGCCATGTTTTTATCCTTATTAAACTTTCTATTATTTAACTGGATAAAGATAGGGCAAAGCATAGCATGCATCGTCAATGATTGCGTGCATCTACTAAAGTATAAAATACATGTATAAATAAAAATGGATCCATAATTTACATGTGTGCTGCGTATTTCTATTCCCTGCAACTCCCGTTTATAATTCTTTTCAGTCACATACTCCCTCGACTGATGATTCTATCTTTGTCTGCAAAAAAGTTTTTACTACATTTTAGTAAACGTAAGTATAATAATTAATTCAAGAGTATACATGACTAATTGGAGTCAAATGGCAATGCATTCAATTTAGCATAGCTTCGTGGTTGGTGGTATTTATTAGCTTATTTTCCACAAAATGAAAAACGAGTTAGTCAAAAGTGCAGGTATAATAGATACCCACTTGGAGTTGAACAGTAGTTGAGTAGTTCAGAAGTTATATGGTGTCTCGTCTGGGATATGCTAACTAAAGTTGTTGGGGACATGTGTGTCCGTATAGTTAATGTTAGAGTGAGGTGGATTGAAATAGTGGAAGGAAATGAGCAGGTGAATGAAAAATAATTCGAATGAGAACACTCGACGCCCTTCCTGGCTGAATTCACTTATCGGCTAGAGGAGTGAAGTACATAGACTGATATCAAGAGTCATCAATCTTGATTCCTTTCGATTTCAAGCTTAGAGCCTCTGACTCTTCCCTCCTCCTATTTTCCTTCATAAGTATTGTATATTTCCGTCCGTCCCGTTGACTATATTTTATATTGAAGATTTTGTAAAAGAAATTGCTTCTCACACTCCTGTTCCCTTCAGTAGATCTTCCTACTGCTTCCTTCCTGACTTTTTGACTTGTCTGCGGTTTGGTTTGCTTCGCTGTGCTTTCTTGGGCTCTAAGTTCGTAGGTTGGATGGTTGGAAGGGAGAAGAGTGAGTATGTACGTAGATAGGGAGTACACGATGTCGAATCTGTAGTACACAGCACAGTACATGCAGACACTTAGTAGTTAGTAGAACCTCTGGCCTAGTGACTTGCCTTGACTCTTTTTATCTCTAGCTGCCCTGCCTTCTCTGTAAATTTGAAGACACGGAGAATAGTTGCGTGAAAGGGCAAAGTCTTACTTAGACTCTCACCTAAATACATCACATCAGTGCAGTAGTGGCGTGAAGCACTAGAGTACACTTCTCTATTAGTCCTAAGTAGTCGGTAGGTAGGTAGGGAGGTTAGTCTTTCCTGACTTCACTTGATTCAACTCAAGTTGAACTGAGCTGAATCTCTTCTAGCACTTTCCCTATTCTCCAACTCAAACCAAACTGTCTTCCAGGACTTAAACTTTATTTGGGAATTGGGGTTGTGGCTTGGTTTCCGCTTCGACGTGACACTCTTCGACACTGCTACAGGGTACACCTACATTCCCCACATGAAAACTCAAAATTCTCAAAATTACGTCATTACGCTATTGCTAAATATATCTATCATTACTTGCTCCACTACAAAAGAGCGAAACAATGGGGAAAATCAATGGGCCTACCCTGTGTATGAATTTAAGTGTAAAGAAAGTCAAAGAACAAGAAACTAAGTCCTTAAAGGCATTAACTCCTGGCACATAAGTGCAAAATGAACAAGTGGAAAGGAGTGTCCGTGTATCCTACCTAACTCTTTTCTATTTCTTTATTCGCCAGGACAGCCAGAAAAGACAGAGGATGAGAGTGTTCTGCGTTAGACACCAACCTAGTCCCCTTCTCTTTTTCCCACCGTACCTTAACTTATTTTCTTCCTTTTCTCTCCAAACAAGACAAACAAGGAGAAAATGAGGGCTGAGATGTTCAAGATCTTCCAGTCAACTCAAAAGTCACAAGTGGCATCGCATTATTGGAAAGGAAAATTAAGAAGAACATACTTAAGTGTCTATATTCCTCTCTATTTATCTCCACAAGCTACTACACTATATAATTTAAAATCCATAACTATATAAGTAGGTAAAAGTATCTACAGGCTCGGCATACCTTCACAACAACACTAGTAAATAAATGGGCTATAGAAAACCAAGTTTTACGTGCATAGAAGGTAAAGGGAGAGGAGAATATAAATGCACACACCTTTCCTCTTACTATATTTATATATAGAAAGAGAGAGGGGGGAAAGACCAAATTGAGACGAGACTAGACTAAACAACTGAGAAGAATGTCCTAATCACAATAAGTACTCATTGAGGCTGAAGTAGGCTCAGCAAGTTCACACAGCCTCCTTTCTCACAATTTTTCCTTGTGCACAGAAATATATTTCCCTGCATGAAACTTCCTGTCCTGTACATATTAAATACATTAGCACATAGACACTGGAAATGCTGAGAGAAAGAAAGAGAAATGTAACTTTTCCAGAGGAACAAGACAAGACAGCCAAGGTCCTATACTTTCTCAATTGTAAATATATGTGTTATAGGAAGGCTATGTACTAGAGAAGATAATGTAAAAAATGTACACTGCAGTCTCCATGTTTCCAAATAAGGCTTTCTCCGACCCATTTCTCTTCTTTCTCTCTTTGCTTTCTGCTGGGATGGGGAAAATTTAAGAAATACAGAGCAGTGAGTTGAGAAAGTCCCGAGTTAACAAGTACCCTTTTGCCTTGTCTCTCCACCCGTCCTTTCCTTTCAGTGGCTACTAATATGCCAGTTATATGCAGTTGGGAGGATTGTACCTAATGGGTAGGTGGTGGTAGTGCTGAGAGCATAATGGTAACTTTAGTCTAACCTAACCATAAGTACTATCGGTAAAACGTAACAGAGAGAAAAAGAGAGAGAGAGAAAGCTGGCTGAGTGGAGGAGCGTTGTTAAGCTCCTGAATGTAGACAGAGGACGATATAGCCATACTAATAGCCCAATGCTAATGCACATACGTAAGACTACATACATAGGCGAGGGAAAGAGAGAAATGTTGTTTCGACGAACGCAACGGAGCAGTTAATTTATATTCAGAGTCCATACAGAGACTGAGCGTGTGGCTCTCTTTTCTTTTCTCCAAGGGATTTCTTTTTTTCTCAATGTCTCTCCTATCTTCCCCTTCTTCTTCGTCTTCTATGACCTCCTCTACTAAGGAGCACTCCTCTCTTTTCTCTGGACAAGCCTCTACCACTACGATGTATGTACTAGGATCCTAGCTTACTACTCTAGACTTTGTATGTCTTGATACGGACGTATTAGTCCTGGCTACAGAGTCAAGATGATTTCAGTCAAGGCGAGGCTACTCAACTTAAGATCCTCTTCTTTCCTCTTTCAAAGTCATCAGAAAACTTTTCAGAAAAGAGCTCATGTTACACGCACTCTCATATTTCTTCCATGTGTAAAGAATCTGATGATGTGTAGTATGAAAAATTAGACGTTAATCGGGCATTGCCTGGGAATAGCGAGCTTTCACTAGTCGACAAAGGGAAAATAGCGCACATTCCCTCTACCCGATCCACCCAATTACATCTACTTACTGACTCCCTTTTATTACATCCACTACTACCGACTTTTGTATTTTCAACGCTTTCTCTATCTACATACACATACAACGGACAATTACATACGGATCCCTGAATTTACGAGTACGACACATTTCACTATACTGACTCCCTTTTATTACATCCACTACTACCGACTTTTGTATTTTCAACGCTTTCTCTATCTACATACACATACAACGGACAATTACATACGGATCCCTGAATTTACGTGTACGACACATTTCACTTCATTTACTTTGACAATCAACAACTAAATATTTCGGAAATAATCCACCTATGCGTAATATTACCTAAGTATATGCGTAATATTTGTAGTTAACTGTGTACTTCCGTCGTCATACTGCTATTCACAATCACACAAAAAATGTAAAACTTACAGGTCAATGTTTATTATTTGTGATTTTTTTAAAATTTGTCCATTAGGAATTTATAGAAAACGGATCAACTGGTAATAGAAAATTTGTTAGCGAAAATTTTGTACACAAATACTTGCCACTTAAAACATTTACGCAAGGGCAGGAGAAGTAAAATGGCAGAGTTGTAAACTGAAATATCGGATAAGTGTGGATACGATATGGGATAAGTATAATATGGTGGGAATAGGGCTGAAAAGAGTAAATTTATTTATTGTAGTCGCATTGTGTGCTATGTAGAGTTGGATGGACATATTACGGATGTCCAAGATCCAAAACAAAAAGAACTCCCATATAAGAAATATGGGTTTTCCTTTTTTACAAGTTTTGTGACTGAACGTTAGGGTTAAGTTACATTATATTTCCTGAAAGGGAGCAATGGCGTAGACGAATTGGCTTGTTCTGCTCTCGCATTTACTTGATATGTGAATGTAAGTCAGA